>JAFFST010053166.1:32607-48760 GCA_022414735.1 Noturus placidus
ATGACCACTATAAAGACTAAGAAAAGAGAGAGACTCAGAGCTGTTGAGGAAGATCTTCGTGTTTGTCTTTATTCAATTCCTGCAAGAATATCAGCTTTGTGTTCAACTAAACAGGCCCAGATTTCACACTGAGTAAGTAAATTGATACTAGATTTTCATTATATATACTTTTTGTGACATGGTGTGCCGTGTGATTTTTCTCATGTAAAATATGTGCCTTGGCTCAAAAAAGGTTGGGAAACACTGGTCTAAAGAATTATGTGCATGAAAATCCCAGGAGATCAGCAGTTTCTTGAACGCTCAACTTGTACTACAATTAAAGTCAAATTTTCCACATTTGCTGATGCTTGATGTGACCATTAACTCAATCTTAATCTACATGATTTTATGCATTGCACTGCTGCCACATGATTGGGTGATTGGATAATTGCATGAATGAGCAGGTGTGCAGGCGTTCCTATTAAAGTGGACAGAAAAGGAATATATAGTGGAGCTTGGTAGTTTGTGAACCCTTTGAAATATTTTTCATAAATGTGACTTAAAACATCACACAAGTCCTAAAAGTAGACAAAGAGAACCATTTATTTATTAATGAAAATTATCCAATATTTCATATATGTGAGTGGAAAAGTATGTGAATTTCTAGGCTTAGCAGTTTGAGGGTGAATGTAGAGCTAGGTGTTTTCAATCAATGAGGTGGCAATCAGATGTGATATGTCACGTTTGGACGCAAGGGAAGAGGAAGCAGGCGCATACTTGCGTTTGAATATTTATTGAAAACAAAAAAGCAAAACAACAAAACAAAGACACTAAGATTAATCTACATAAACACTGTTGCCTGAAACAAACAAGAAGGCTACTATACATAAACAGTATGGCATGAAACAAAACCAAACACTAAGACTAACCACAAACACCGTGACACAGAGACAGGAGTCTAAACAACAAAAGACAAAGACTATGTGAAAACAAGGACTATATATACACACACACATCAGTGCTCATTAATAACAACGTGAAACAGGTGCATGAAAACATGTGACTTCGGGTGAGCAGTGGCTGATGGGACATGAAGTGTACAAACAGACTTGGGTGGAGACACACACAAAAACGTAAACACAGTCCACGTGTTGAGAACTGTCATGCACACTGCTTCCGGCAGAGCAAAGGTGCAGTGCCTGCACCCGGCCACCAGGGGGGAACCGTGACAGATCCCCCCCCAAGGGTGCTCCTCCCGGAGTGCCACGAAACACCCCCCCTGTTGGCGGTCCTGGCCCCCTAGGCAGAATGTCCCAAGTAAAACCCGGGAAGCAAGGCTGAGCGACGGCGTCCACGGCGGAACAGAGAGTCTGAGCGATGGTGTCCTCTGCAGAACAGAGAGGCTGAGTGACGGCGTCCTTGGTGGATCAGAGAGGCTGAGCGACAGCGTCCTCGGCGGAACAGAGAAACTGAGCGACTGCGTCCTCGGCGGAACAGAGAGGCTTAGCGACGGTGTTCTCAGTGGAACAGAGAGGCTTAGCGACGGCGTCCTTGGCGGAACAGAGAGGCTGAGCGATGGCGTCCTCAGCGGAACAGGGAAACTGATTGGCGTCCTCAGTTGCACAGTTAGGCTGAGCGGCGTCTTCAGTGGAACAGTGAGGCTGAGGAATGACCTCCGCAGAAGAGGGGAACAGCGGAGGGGAACATATGCTGCGGTGTAGGAGGACAGAGCGCCGTCCTCAGCTGAGCAGGGGGACTGGGCGACGGCCTCAGCTGAGCAAGGATGATGTGCCGGGGCTCCAGGGAACTGAGATTCATCTTGGAGCCCGGGGGCCTGAGGCGTGACCTGGAGCTCGGGGGCCTGAGGCGTGACCTAAGGCTCATGGGCGTGAGGCATGACCTGGGTCTCATGGGCATGAGGCGTGGCCTGGGGCTCAAGGGCGTGAGGCGATGCCTGGGGCTCAAGGGAGTGAGGCGTGCCTGGGCTCTTGGACGTAACTTGGCTCGTGGACGAAACTTGGCTCGTAGACGTGCCTTGGCTTGGCGGCCTGGACGTGGACGTGCCTAGGCTCGGCGGCCTGGACGTGGACGTACCTTGGCTCGGCGGCCTGGACGTGGACGTACCTTGGGTCGGCGGCTTGGACGTGGACGTACCTTGGGTCGGCGGCCTGGACATGGACAAAACTGGACTCCCGGGCTCGGATGGGAACAAAACTGGACTCCCGGGCTCAGACGGGGATAAAAACTGGACTCCTGGGATCGGACAGGGACAAAACTGGACTCCCAGGCTCGGACAGGGACAAAACTGGGCTCCCGGGCTCTGACAGGGACAAAACTGGGCTCCCGGGCTCTGACGGGGACAAAACTGGGCTCCTGGGCTTGGAGAGGGACACTGGTGAACCCTGACTTTCAGGCATGGACAAGGGTGAGACAGGGTTTTCAGGTGTGGACACGGGTGAGATAGGGCTCTCAGGCGTGGACACGGGTGAGACAGGGCTCTCAGGCGTGGACACGGGTTAAACAGGGCTCTCAGGCGTGGACACGGGTTAAACAGGGCTCTCAGGCGTGGGCAGGTGTGAAACAGGGTTCTCCGGTGTCGACATACTCGGTTGTAGGCTGGTTATGTAGTGCTATCATACGGTCGAGCTTCCCTAGACCCTGGGTGATGCGTTCCTGGAGCGCCGTACACAACGGTGTGGCTCCTAGCCCGAGTTGCTTCAACTCATCGAGCTGTTCTGCTTGCCGCTGTAGCCACGCTAACGCTGATTCAAGATGGCTGTAATTTATAACGGAAGCTTGGCGCTCAGGCGTGGGCACGGCTGAGGCTTGGCCTTCGGGCGTGGGCACTGGTGAAGCTTGGCTTTCGGGTGTGGGCACTGGTGAAGTTTGGCTTTCGGACCTGGGCACGGGTGAAGCTTGGCTTTCGGGTGTGGGCACGGGTGAAGCTTGGCTTTTGGGCATGGGCAAAGTCTGCTTTTGGTGGTTCATCCTTTCATAATGCTCATGAAAATGTAGGTCCGCCTTGGTCACCACATTAGCTCCCCTTAACAGCTGGTTCAAATTGTAGCCCACCTCTGGGTCTCCGAACTCTTTCAAAAAGGTTGCCATAAATCACCGACTGTTCTCAAGTTCCTGGGATTGTGTGGCTGCCAATCGTTGTGCCCAGCTGCGAGCTGGGCCAAAAAAATCGGGACACCATAAACCAAACCCATTCGCTTTCTTTGGGCTTCGTATCCAGCAAGCTAGAAAAATACTCCTGACAGTCTCTCAAAAAATAGTCAGGGTAGCCGAAAAAAAACATCAAATCTGTCCGGCAGATCCACGAAAATTTCCTGTAGAAATTGCATGGAATCCAATGCTGGGATATTGGGCGTGGATTTCCGGGGTTTGCGTTTCCTCCTCCTTAGGGCTACATCCATCGTGCTGCGGGATACCCTGGTGCGTCTGCTGCTTCCAGAGTAAGATCTTTCGTTCTGTCATGTTTGGATGCAAGGGAGGCGGAAGCAGGCACAGACTTGCGTTTGAATATTTATTGAAAACGAAAAAACAAAACAACAAAACAAAGACACTAAGATTAATCTACATAAAGACTATTGCCTGAAACAAACACGAAGGCTACTATACATAAACAGCATGGCACGAAACAAAACCAAACACTAAGACTAACCACAAACACCGTGACACGGAGACAGGAGTCTAAACAACGAAAGACGAAGACTATGTGAAAACAAGGGCTATATATACACACAAACACACACACACACACACACACACACACACACACACATCAGTGCTCATTAACCACAACGTGAAACAGGTGTATGAATACATGTGACTTTGGGTGAGCAGTGGCTGATGGGACATGGATTGTACAGACTTGGGTGGAGACACACACAAAAACGTAAACACAATCCACGTGTTGAGAACTGTCATGCACTCTGCTTCCGGCAAAGCAAAGGTGCAGTGCCTGCACCCGGCCACCAGGGTGCGCCATGACCAGCAACGGTGCAGTGCCTGCACACAGCCACCAGAAAGCGCCCTGACCGGCAAAGGTGCAGTGCCCGCGTACAGCCACCAGGGGGGAACCGTGACATGAGTGAGCATAGGGAAAAGGGATCTATCAGACTCTGATCTTCACAACACATGCTTGTGGAAGTGCATCATGGAATGAACAAATTAAATTTCAGAAAAAAAGTTGTTGATACTCTTCAGGCTGGAGAAGATTACAAAACCATCTCTAAAGAGTTTGGAATCCACCAATCGAGTCAGACAGATGCACAAATGGAGAAAATTCAAGAACATTGTTACCCTCCTCAGGAGTGGTTGACCAACAAAGATCACTCCAAGAATAAAGAAAAGCAGACTGCTGCCTGTCTGCAGTTTGCTAAAGATCATGTGGACAAGCCAGAAGGCTAGTGGAAAAATGTTTTATGGACATATAAGACTAAATAGGACATTTTGATTTAAATGAGAACTATTATGTTAGGAGAATGTTTGCATTCCAGCATAAGAACCTATTACCATTTGTGAAACATGGTTTGCTGCATCTGGGATGGGGTGACTTACCATTATTGATGGAACAATGAATTCTGAATTATACCAGCAAATTATAAAGGAAAATGTCAGGACGTATGTCCATGAACTGAATCTCAAGAGAAATTGGGCCATGCAGCAAGACAACAACCTTTAGCACACAAGTCATTCTACCAAAGAATGGTTAAAGAAGAATAAAGTTAATGTTTTGGAATGGCAAAGTCAAAGTCCTGACCTTAATCCAACAGAAATCTTGTGGAAAGACCTGAAGCAATCATTTCATGTGAGGAAACCCTCTAACCTCCAAGATTTGAAACTATTCTGTACTGAGAAATGGGCTAAAATACCTCCATGTGCAGGACTGATCACCAGTTACTGGACACGTTTAGTTGCAGTTATTGCTGCACAAGGAGGTGACAACAGATACTGAATGCAATGGTCACATACTTTTGCCACTCACAGATATGTAATATTGGATCAGTTTCCTTAATAAATAAATGACCAAGTGCAATATTTTGTCTCATTTGTTCAAATGGGTTCTCTTTATCTACTTTTAGAACTTGCATGGAAATCTGATTATGTTTAGGTCATATTTATGCAAAAATATAGAACATTCTATAGGGTTCACAAACATTTCAAGCAACACTGTACAGAAGGAGTCTAGAGCATGGGAAAGGCTTCTGGGTCTCTATTTCCACCAGAACTGTTTATATTATAAGAGATAGCAGGGCAAGAAGACAGAACATTGCAGAGAAGTGAACAAGACAGGGAGGTTAAATTGACATAGCTTTGCATGGCTCAGTGTGTGAGGAGTTCATATTTCCACTGCAAATAGGAAGAGATTTAAGAAAGGAAATTATTAAAACCCTGGATGTGCTTCTGGAATTTGTTCTGATTTAGTCAGCCACTGAAAACACGTCACAGCTAATACTTCAACAGCATAAACACCATGGTGGGGTATGGAAAGTTTTAAACTGGAGTTAAAATTCATTCATTTGGACAGAAACACTTAAAACGGGGTTTATTTCATTAAATGTTTTTTATAATAAGATAAAAAAATAGGCTATAAATTGGCTTAAACTCTAACTTTCAATTAAGGCTTTCTAAAGAGTTATATCATTACTGAATGGAAAACATGCTGTTGTAGGCTTTTGTTGAAGGATTTACTCAGAGGGAAAATGAAGAACCGAAGTACAAATGAAAGAGCATAATTTTTAACTGCCATTGAACTGGGTTAATTTCATACAGATGCTTACAATTAGGCTAGAAATATATTCCAAGAAAGATGGCTTCAGAAGTGGTTCAGAAATTTCATAAATATATTGAGACAATTTACATGCACAATTTTTGATGCGAGTCCTGCTTAATGCATGATCCATAGTATATGATATTCAGCATATTAAGCTGTGTCATGTCACAGCAAACCTGTGACTACATTTCCCATCCTGCTCTGCAGCCTACAAACACTGCCGCCATGGACTACACTTCCCACACACGTTCACCTTCTCCGGAATTCTAATCACACACAATTGTTACCAATCTTACACTCACTCACTCCACACTATAAAAAAGACTTTTTGAACACCATGACTTTGTGTTGTATTGAGTGTTATCACCGTACCAAGCTATTATACCTTGTTCCTTGTTTTGTTTCATGGTCCCTGACCTTCTTTCTTGTTCGGATTCAAGCCTCGCCCTATTTATGCCTGTTTGCTGATTGCCTGACCCACTGCCTGTTTCGACCACACTTCTATCTAATGATTTGGATTTGTCTGTCTGTTACTTGTAAATAACGCCATCACGTACTGGAACGTGACAAGCTGGTCTTTTTTATTTCAGAAAATGTTGGTATAAGATTAACGTATTAATTAAATTAACAGTGCAGGTTGCTGAATGCACTTGAAAGCACTAACTACACTGTACTGTTTATATAAATAGACAGATATGTATGACTGGCTAAATTCCCACTAACTGACCCAGGGCAGAAACTGTTATGTAACCTGAGAACAAATTTTTACAACCTTAATTATGTACAAAGACACTAGAGTCAAGAGGAAACACTCACCTCTGATTTCCCTCGACTGAAACAGGCACCTTTGGTGAACTCATCACAATGCCACTCTGCCTCCTGTAGAGACAAAACACATTCATGAATACACTAAAACCAACACGTCAGTAAATACACAACAAACACACTCAGAAACACAGCATCAGTGACTACCAAGGTTGCCCTTGGGTTCATTATGAGAGTGTTCATTAACCCTTTACTGCACGGTGTTGCCATATGGTAACAATTAATTTTTTTTAATTTGTTGATAGGCAAAAATAGGAAAAAAATGCAATGTTTTCTGGTGTTCCGATGTAACTGGAAAAAAGGGAGTTTTAGCTTTGATATAAATTTGATATTGATCAAATGACCATGACTTTTCTGCGGTCACATGGCACGATGAAGGTTGATATCAAAGGGCTCTCAAAACATGATTCATTTTTCAATATTTTGGCAAAATTACTTAAAGGAAAAAAAAAAAAAAAGCCTATCTGAGATAAGTTAACATTTTCTTTTGTCATTAAAACAAGTGTCAATTTTGAGTATGCTGTTAAATGGTAAAATGTAATTGTTGCCATGTGGCAACAACATGCGATAATGGAACTGTGGTATGTGCATTCATGAACAGAAACAGGCCTAAATACTGTAGCAAAAAATACACTAGGCTTCTATGATAGTATATTTACTGTAAGAAAAAGTCTGGGTTAGGCATGTAACCCTATTCCCTAAGAAGATAATGAGACGTTGCGTGAGCTTCATGCTGTGGGAAGCATGTGACTGGTATCTGAAGCTTGTGTAACATCATGCCTATTTATTGATTATATGAAGGTTTGGCAATTAAGCATGTTGAATGATATAAAAATGCCATCTGTGAACTGTGCTGTCAGCCTCTATTATCTGAAGCGAAGAAGGAATTCACAGGCATGCCCCAGTATGACAAAGCTAAGCAATGTCTCGTTCCCTTCTCCTGGAAACAAGGTTACATGGGTAACCCAGATATTCTCTTTCAAATGGAACTCAACATTGCAATTTCTCTTTTTTTAGTGTGAGGAACAGCAGAGGGCAGAAAGCCTGCAACACTATTGGTTGGGCAGCAGACATAGGCACTTCAGGAATATAATCCGGCCTAGTATATAGGAAATCTTTGGCTAATCAAGGCAGGAAGGGGCAACAGAGAGAGCTTGTAGAGCTCCTACTCGCTCGAGATACAAGGGCCAGCAGATGGGCTACCTTTAGAGTCAGACGCTTCTCTGAGGCTGACTCTAAGGGCTCAAATGAAGCACCTGACAGACCTTTCAGGACCACAGAAAGGTCCCAGTAAGTTATGTGTGGTCTGCAGATAGGCCTCAGATGCCTGAGACCACGCATAAATTTTGATGTTAGAGGATGTTGACCCACAGAGGCTCCATCAATAAGGGCATGGCTGGCCAAAAGGAGGACCTTGCGGGCCATGATTGTAGGAGGACCCAACCTGAGAAACATCCTCATAAGAATTCCAAGATTGTCACACTATGAGACAAAATAGTTGCCACTTTAGCACATATAATTTCCATGTGGATGCTGCTCCAGCGTTCAACATGGTCTCTACAACCTCAGTTGTGGGACCAGAATCTATGAGCTGGTACCCCTCAGGGGCCAGACCCATGGTTTCCATAGTTTCGGCCGAGGGTGATAAATCAGCTCTCTGACTTGAGACAGTAGATTCCTACGGATGGGAATCTCCCAAAGAGTGCCAACTAGCAGGGATATTATCTCTGATAACCATAGTGCTACAAGCAGCAGCCATAAATGGTCTTGGCAAACTCTCACTAGAACTTGTGGGAGCAGAGCAATTGGGGAAAAGCGTACAGATGTGACCTAGGCCATGTGTGCACCATGGCATTTAGCCCCGATTGTGTAGGAGGAGTGAGGGCAAAACACATCAGATAGTGTGTTGTCTCCTCGGAGGTGAATATATACACTTCTGCTTGGCTGAACCTCTGCCATATGGACTCCACCACTTGTGGATGGAGCCTCAAATCCCCGGGCCTCAGCCCCAGCCCCTGACAGTCTTCCCCAACATTGCCTGGAATGTACATTGCACTCACTGACAAAAACTTTCACTCTGCCCAAAGAAGAATTACAGGGCTCTGAGAATTACAGAGAACAGAGGGCTCATGCTGACTACTGTGGTGAGCACACCTCTGAACCTGGGGAATGGGGGGGTTGAGCTCTGAACTGGACCCGGTAACCCTTTGCTATGGTAGACAGAACCCATGGAGACACATTTGGCAGTAGTTGCCATGCTGCCAGATGGTCTTTTAGTAACTAACATTTCCACATTCTGTTTGAAGGAAAGCATCAGATTTTCGTTGCCCTGTGACAGATCGCTGACCAGAGAACACAAACTTTGGGACAGCTTTGGCTAGGGAAAGCTCTATAGTTGTACTGGGGGTTAACTGCCCTAGCAACCTCATGTCTCCTGATATGTCCCTCTGCGGCATTTGTCTGCGTGGCCTTTATAATCATTATAAAATCAGGCCTATTAGCAGACTGCGACTGTCGCCACCCGGTTCACCTGGCCATCACACTTCTTTGCCTTCTTTGCTCCACTCGTGGATTGTTAAATAGTCGTGCCATTTATACCCGAAGATGGCTTCCTCGGCAGTGGCTGGCCCAGATGAGGAAGCCTCGGAAACCTAACTCCCTTCGGTCAAGAGACTGAGCTGGAGCTGCCTAATTGTAAGGTGTTGACAATAAGAGTGAAGCTCACGCAATGTTGAGTTCACCTTTAAAGGGAACTGTTATAATTTCAGACATTTTGCAATTGTGCTTTATTTTCTAAATTGTATGTTTCAAGTGAAATAATTAAGAATTCAAGAGAACAAATTAAAAAGATACTTCACCTAAGACATCGTTGGAACTAATTTTTGAATGCATTTTGAGTGAGAAAATCTATCCACATTTAAAAAACAAAACAAAACTGCAATTCCTTTCTAAAAGATATAACTTTTACATGATTTCTAGGCAGCAAAAAACTTTGCAACTTATAGTCTGAAAAATGCAGTAATTGTAATTGTAATCGTGTACATTTTGTGATATTTTTACTGTATGGTACTTTCCACCATTGCACATGACTTGAGGAAGAAACTTTGATCACACTACCATTCTGCGTCCTGTAGAAGTAAACATACTGAATGTCCAAGTCTCATTTGGTTACATTATGATAATGTACACCTACTATGTCATGGCATCTAAAAGATAAATGGAGCTCAGCATTATTCGAAATCACTCCTGATGGTTATCGATTGATGGCGCATTAATGAACTTGGTGAAAGGGCAAATTTCAAGCGCTAATGCTAGCATTAAGTAAAAAGCTTTCCTGTTCAGCTGTAGAGAGGAAGATGGATGTTACTAACATTTTATTAAAATTACTACTAGATAAACAGAGTTCTCAATCTTGAAGGAACAGTCTGGCTAAAAAGGGCTAACACAGCTCTAGGGATAACACAGCTAAACTCCCCCTCTCTTTAAGGGGGAATACATACACACTGTTTTTGCCATCCACATTTTCTCATTCGCTGTCAACAAAAACATAAATATATTTATTTCTTATTCTTATCATGCACGTTCCTACACAGGGTCATGGGGGAGCCTAGGGAACTGTTTGGCAGAAGGTGGATGACAACCAATCGCAGGGCGCAATCACACAAAGACAATTTGGAAATGCCAATCTGCCCACAATGCATTGGCCTTGGGGAGGAAACTGGATTACTGGGAGGAAACCCCCAAAGCACAGAGAGAACATGCAAATTCCACGCACACAAGGCAGAGGTGGGGTTCAAAACCCCCAACCCGAGAGGTGTGACGTGAATAACCACTAAGTCACCATTCCCTCCTAAGCCAACAACAGCTGTAATTAAAAACACACAGAATGGTATTGTAATGGCTGGGGCTGATTTATTTCTAGCACAAACTGTAGATTCACATCCTATAGATGGAAGTTGTATCAAGTTAAATGACCCTAGATTTCATGTCCATTAGGGCTCATTTATATAAATCCTGCTTCACTGGCACATCCATAAACCTGAGGGCCACATTATCTCTAGAATAACTTTAGAAAAAGCATCTTTATGGAAGCCAACTCCTGTCACGCTTCAAGAAACAATCCACATACCACACAATACCTGAGAAACTACAAACAATGACTAATATTGTGCATAATTTAAAAAAATTTCACACTTAGCCATTAACAAACATAGGTAAATGTTTTCTGCAAAGAACCTTTTAATCACTTCATAAAGGAGTAGCCTGGATAGGAAAAGATTTCTATTTGATATCTAAGGAGATGTAATGAGGATTCTGGCTTGTGTTTTGTAAGAAAAGATTAGGAGGATGTCGAAGAGCTCAATGAACAATAACTTTATTCCAGCATGGCAGTGACAAATTACATGAAGTACTTCGAGTTCGTCGGAGTCAAAGTGAACCCCGAACAATATCAGCACAGATATTTTATACTGTGTGTCAAATCAGGTTTTCTGTATCTAATGTAAATGACGTTTCACTCTAAATGTAAATTAAGGATAGCATTTGATGTGATCACGTTCCGTTCTCACAGTACTGACTTTGTTACAGGTGTGACCCACAAATGGTGAGGTGAAAGGATTATCGAGAGAAATGTCTTTCTGAATGATAATTACGGTCACATAACCGTTTGTTCAGGAATGGTTCTTGATATCCCACTGCCACTCCTAGGTGGTATTACTCACATATTGCTGAGACTGAAGTTAATTGTCCCTTTCATAATTCAGCCTTTTTGGGGAACAAGCTTATCCTAACATTTTGGGGTGGAATCTGCTGAGAGGCAGTCTGTAATTTCTTACAGTTTCCTTTTGGTATCTGTGTCTCACAGTATTCCATAGGAGAAATAGTAAACACAACAAAGAGAACAGCTCTGCTTAGCATCAACAGGACTTTAACACACCATCTCCTGGTTACAAGGTGAATGTTTCAACCCTGCAACATTGTTCACTGGTCAAATTATTTTTTAAATGTTAGCCATAGCTAGCATTAATAGATTAAACATGCTCACATGAAAACAAACTAACTTATTATGGACAGGAAATTTGTACACATGACTATTTAACCTACTCAAATCATTTTATACCTATATTACTACATCTACAAGTTAAATAATAGTTGTAGTGTACTTCTCTTAAAGTATTACACATGCAAGCATATTTACAAATGCTAATGCACATTTTCCCAAGGAGTTAAAGTGCCCCTAGTTTTATTCTTGTTTTATTTTTATTCTTCATCACTTATGGAAAAATAAAAAAAAATCTAAAACTTTAATGATTCACGTTTCAGTCCCTCCAGGATTTTGTACAGAAATAAATACAAAAGCAAGCAAACTAAATTATTGCAGATTTGCTTCAGATTTGGGTCAAGACACATCATGTGACAGTATCACACTACACATTCAGTCAAAGTCATCTTCAATTCATGTGCATCGAACATGAGTATAGCTAAAAGGTCTCATTTACCAACAAACATCTGTGTGAAAGACAAAATAAAAGCACAAATAAAAATACTTCACAAGTTGCAATACAAGAGAAATCAGCAGAAAAATCTAGCATTTTTGGTCACTACAATTACAAAAAACTCCTGTGAAATCCAGTAGGGCTGCACAATTAATCGAATATTGATCTTGATTACGATTTTGACTGCCAACGATTACATGAACATGATTGACTGCGATATTGACGTTTAAAGTTCATCCTCTACTCATAGAAAACTCCGTTACATATCAACTCAAGCGCTTCCTAAACATACAGCCAATCACGATAGAATGGCGCTGGGATGACGTCATTTTGTAATGTCAAAACGCAGAAACAAGCTAGCATTTCCTCCCTTTGGTTCCATCGTCCCAAATCAACTTTTTTTTAATGGGATTTTGATTAAAAGCCTGAAATAAAGTCTGTGGTGAAAACAAGCTCAACATATTTTTTCACATTTAATATACTATACAAAATACGCCAGTAAAAACCACACTCTTGATTTTAAAAAAACTTTGACGTGTATCGAAAAAGGGGGTTTCTAACTGTCACGTAATGAGGGCTTAGGACGGATACAATGGGCATAAACAAGGCTAAACAAGAATCAAACGAAGTGGTCGAGAATAAGATAAAAACTATGAACAAAAGCTTGCTACGCTGAAAATATGCAATACTTCGCGTCGAACAAAAACACAAGAGGTTTAAATGACAAACGTAATTAAGGGTGAACACAAAACAGCTGAGACTAATGACACATAAAGGAACAACTAATATAGTTGCAAAGACAGGACAGAAAAATATATTTTTTATTTGCATAAAAAATGCATATATAGAAAGTCACTAAATTACCCGGAAGCCAGCTGCGAGTTCCAGCTTTTGCGCAAGGGGAAATCGTGACACTAACATGTTGCTAAATGGGACTACAGACGTTGTCGGGGACATTAAACGTCATCATGCCGAACAGGAAAATGCTTTGCAGATGCACTGGTTCAGGTATGCTGTGCACTATTCCCCCCAAAAAATGTGGATTAAGATTCATCCACAGTGTAAATCCGTATTATGGAAAATGTTTTAAAATCAAGTTTGGAAAAGTTGTGGGAATCTCGGTGATGGTGACATTGAAGTCAAGCGACCATGGTGTAGTTCGTTTATAGCATACGGTTAGCTTTTTATTTCTGACAATTGTATTTAGGCTTCAGACTTCATAAAAGTTTAGTTCATTTATGAAATTTATTTTGATGGACAAAACGTGTTAGTATTGTAAAATAAAATTTTTAAAATCACCGAGTTTATTTTTTTGCGATAATCCAAAAGCCTATGGAAAAATCCTATTGAGTTCTTGTCACAGGAACTGGTGTGATGCAAACGTCTGCGTTCCGGTACAAAATGACATCATACCTGCACCACTCTATTGGGTGATTTGGCTGCGTCTCTCCTCCTGTAAATACTGTTATTGCCTTTTCTGCATTCAACTGAATTGTTTTCATTTGGTTGCATATTGTTATATTTGATGCATATTTTCATTTGGTTGATGGTATTTTTTTTTACTTATCCTATGTTTTGTGTACAATTTTATTTATATTTTGCTTCTATGAGATTATGTACTTTAAGGACCAGTCTAATTTGATAAAAAGATTTGTACATTAGTTTGACCAAAACGCTTTTATTAATGAAGCATTTGTGGGGTGTGTGCACATGTTTATGCAGTCTTGGTGGCTCTGGAGCGCTTCTTCTTCACCACCACAGGCTTCTGACTCTTCAGGATGGCACTGGCTCGCCTCAGGGCAGCCATGCGGAGGTCCTTCCTGTACTTGTTTTTGCGGATGATGTTCCTCAGGCGGTTCAGCGTGGTGCGAGAGTTCTTGTTGATTGTGATCTTCTCGTACGCTTTTGCGGGTTTGCGGTGACCTGCACGTTTCTTCAGGATGATGACCACACCCTTGCCATCAGCTGCCTGCTCTACACCGACTGTCTTACGGTGAATCAGGCCGTTAAAGCGGAACGCATTTCTGGCCTTCAGGTTGTTTGGCTCAGTGCTGTAGGTCTGTCCGTTCCTCTTGATGAGAAAGCTGGAGTTGTTCCTGATCACCATCCACTGCAGGTAGGCCGACATGATGACGGTTTCCTTTTCCAGCACGGGAAGAGGGAGAGCAGATTTGTACATTAGTAGGAATGAGGCACAACATCGACGTGAAAGCATTGGTCTGTTTATTTAAATGTGAAAGTGCAATAAAAATATGTTGTCCCTAAAATCAATGAATAATCATGATAAAAAATCCTGATCCCAATATTGATCAAAATAATCGTGATTATCATTTTGGCCATAATCCTGCAGCCCTAAAATCCAGTATGGACTGACATTTAGGCAAACAAATTCTGTTAAATTTAAATTAAATAACCATTAATTCCCTGCCGCCAGCGGCAGGTCCAACTCCGCTCCTACAGTAGTAGCTTGTTCGCTGTAGTAGAAGCAGCTCATTAGCAGCAAACATGGTTTGTCAGTTTATTTGCAGCTGTGCATCTTCCCACAAAGTCGTCACTTTTCCAACCACCTTTTGGTTGGAGGTCATTTCTTTTGAAGATAGTGTCTATGCACCACCAGTTTTTTTTTTTTTTTTTTTTTTGGTGGGGGTGTGGTACATCTTAAACGCAATTAGCTGTTGTATATGCCATTTCATTGGGACTAGCATATCAAAAATACACCCTATTGAAATGTACAAAAAACAAAAAAAACTATACATATCTCCAAACATTAGTATGCTTGCAGTAATTTATTCTAATGAATTTGACACATTATAATTCATTTCATTCAAGTGTGTGAAGTCATATGGATTCATATGAGATTACTGGCATCTTTGTCAGAAAAAGAGAAAAAGCAGAGTGACGAAAAAAACTCATGCATACTTCTTTCATTTAGATTTCCATTCCATTTCACTGCTGTTTAGGAACTATAGAGATAACTAAGGAGATCTCATTTAAAAAAAAAAATCCCTATGGGTTGATATTTTCTGACTGGTGTGAATGCTAAACTATGAGTTAGTCATGCTACTATGTAAGACTGAATGGTTGATGACTGCTACGTGCGGTTGAAAGCATCAGCCTCTGCTTTAATGCATTCTCTTCAATCTGAGTGTTTGACCGTTTGCAGTACAGAAGAGATTGTGATCCTCCTCTCCTCTCAACTGTAAAACACTTCAAATGTGAGTCAGAATGAGAGAATAAATTAAAAAATTATGTAATGCCTTTTCAGCTTCCAACCATTTAATCTGACAGGATAGCAAACAGTTAGTGAATCAAAAAATATTTGGATGCTAGAACTCAGACTAGCATGAAAAATATTCAAATGTTCTTCCATTACTGAGGTGCAAAATATGGCCACTGTTCAACAGTTTAACCATTGCTTTATTTAATTGTTTACTATATCCATCTGTCTGTCAGTTACTACGTTTACATGGACAGCAATAATCTAATTATTGACATTAATCTAAGTAAGATAATGTGATTAAGGTGTTTACATGAGTCGCTTTTAGAATACTCCTGTCATGTTCCCGTTTTACATGTTCTAGAACATAATTAGAACATAATCAACTCATAAAAAAAAAATGTACTTCCATTTCTACTCTGCACACTTTGCTTCTTCTAGTACTCAATTAATAGATCTTGTATAATAGCAGTACTTGTATTGTTCTCTGCTTGATATCACTTTTCTTGTATCTTTCATTTGTAAGTCGCTTCGGATAAAAGCGTCTGCTAAATGAATAAATGTAAATAATTAGATTAACAGCCTGCGTCATTACGTCACCGCGCCATGCCGTCCGACGTCCCTGAAGAACGCGTGATATAAATATGGCACCTGTGAACCGCCATCAGCTTTTATTCTCTTCAGCAAAAGACGGCATGTCAGTTGTTTGTGTAAAGAAACAAAAAGACCCTTCATTTGTTCCTCTATCTTTACTCAAAATCTCTGGACCAGGGGTGCACAATACGTCGATCACAAAGGAAGTGTGGGTAGATCGCCATTCAAAAAAAAAAAAAGAAAAAAGTTTGTGTTGTACAG
>JAFFST010053168.1:16605-32827 GCA_022414735.1 Noturus placidus
CCTACCATGCATGTCTTTGGACTGGGGGAGGAAACCGGAGTACCCGGAGGAAACCCCCGACACACGGGGAGAACATGCACACTCCGAATTTAAATATAAATAAGTATAAATATAAATAAGTACATAACTATACTTTATAAAACTATAAATAACCAATTTAAAACATTCAAAGCCTGCTTTTATTGTCTTTTCTGTTCATCGATCCAAATCTCCAGAACACATGGCATTTCTGCGGCTCTACAGCTCTGTCCTTTGGCTCAATTTAGCACCTCACATCTACAAAAAAAACAAACGCTAATGACGTTTGATTCACTTCCTGTGGTCGAGTCGAAACGCTTTCTCACTAGAATTCACTTGGACGTGAATCGAGGCCACATCGCTCCGGTGCTCTCAGGCCAGGTGTTTTGATCTACACCCACGTGTGATTGCAGTGTTCTCACTTGCCTGAAGAACCGCACCGTCGTGAAGGACACACCAGGGTTCCATTTAAGCAAACTTAAAATGCAACCTATGTGAAAGTATTCTTATACTTACTCTGGACCAACCAGGGTTCGAGCCCTGCCGGGGCCATGTGTGTGCGGAGTTTGCATGTTCTCCCCGTGCGTCGGGGGTTTTCCTCCGGGTACTCCGGTTTCCTCCCCCAGTCCAAAGACATGCATGGTAGGCTGATTGGCGTGTCTAAAGTGTCCGTAGTGTATGAATGGGTGTGAGAGTGTGTATGTGATTGTGCCCTGTGATGGACTGGCACTCTGTCCAGGGTGTACCCCGCCTTGTGCCCCATGCCTCCTGGGATAGACTCCAGGTTCCCCGTGACCCTGAAAAGGAGTAAGCGGTTGAAGATGGATGGATGGATGGACTCTGGACCAATCCAGAAACTCTGTGTCCTAAAATGGACTGGGAAAAGCAGTCACCTGATTCAGTCATGGATTTGTATATCTTTTTACATACATACATTTACATCATCATTTTCCTACATTTTCTTCTTGCTTTCGTTCTCTCCGTATGTTATGCCGAGGGCTCGAATTGAACCAATTCCAGGTCATCTAGGACATTAAAACATGAAAATAAAATGCTTTTTATTGTTCACAATGCTGTTTTGAATTGTATATGTAAAGGTGGATGGATGGATGGATGTAAAGGGTTTTATGGAGACCTGTGTGCTAACATGTATATAGAAACAGCTCAGAGTTTAGCCAAAGCAATGCTGCTAGCAAGCTAGTCGTGTCTCCTAAACAGCAGAAACTGTGTTGAAACAGAACGTTGAAATGAAACAGTAAATAAAAATACTTACCAGATGTTTTACAAGTCGTCTGATCGGCTCAACTTGATCTCGCTGATGGAAATTCGTAGTTACAATTCACAAGACTCAAGTGGTATGAAAAGTGCTAGGGTCAGGGTTAAGGTTAGGGGCGGGGTTAGGGTTAGTACGCCTTACTTATGACTTCACTTCACAAAATCTCACCACATAGCAGTCAATTTTTGGAATCCATCATGAGATCAGTTTAATTTGGTCCCAATTCATTCATTTTTTAAATTTTTATCTTCTTCAGGCATTTGTATACCTCCAATTTCCCGAGCTGAATTTCCAGAAGTGTTTAGCTATGATAAAAAAAAAAACCCTTCCTGTGTACACAACTACTGGCTGTAATGACAAAATGAGAAGTAGTGGCTTTCAAAGATAAACTAATGAGCTATTTCTTTCACCCCGCCCACGTGTTAGCTGCCTATTGGGACTGATTTATAGAGTTCCAGTCCCACAGGAAGGCCCATTAACCTCTGAAAGCTCGAAATCATTAACTTCAAGGCCTCTGGAAAACACAGAGATCCGTTCATTCGGATCGACCACCAGTGAAACATGAACAATATATATATATATATATATCCATCCATCCATCTATCTTCAACCGCTTACTCATTTTCAGAGTCACGGGGAACCTGGAGTCTATCCCAGGTAGCATCGGGCACAAGGCGGGGTACACCCTGGACAGGGTGCCAGTCCATCACAGGGCACAATCACACACCCATTCATACACTACGGACACTTTAGACACGCCAATCATGCATGTCTTCGGACTGGGGGAGGAAACCGGAGT
Source organism: Noturus placidus (assembly GCA_022414735.1). Classification (NCBI taxonomy): domain Eukaryota; kingdom Metazoa; phylum Chordata; class Actinopteri; order Siluriformes; family Ictaluridae; genus Noturus; species Noturus placidus. The sequence continues at coordinate 18,699 of JAFFST010053168.1, forward strand.
ACCCGGAGGAAACCCCCGACACACGGGGAGAACATGCAAACTCCGCACACACATGGCCCTGGCGGGACTCGAACCCCAGACCATGGAGGTGTGAGGCGGACGTGCTAACCACTAAGCCACCGTTATATATATACTGTATATATATCAATTCATTAGTAATGACGTGGAAAACATCTTAGATGAGGTGGAAAAGCTGGTAGCGAAGCGAGTGCATCAGAAACATGGACTGAAGATGATAAGTGAAGGCTTTTTAGTTTATGCACGTCTTTATATACAAATTCCTGTCCTAAAAGACATCAGTTCTCCTCCCACAAATGAGTCATTCACATTTAGACCAAATCTGAAGAGTACCATCCCAAATCTTTTCTTAAATCCTTAAAGTATATAAAAGGCTCATGGAAGTTTAGGAGGTTTGAGAGAAAATGGTAATACCCCAGTTGTAATCTTTTCTACACACTGTAAATGGACTATAACGCCAAAACTTTTTTTGACTTTCCCCAATCTACAAAGCTGTAGCAAGACAATTGTATAGAATCAGGACAATGCCCCTGTGCACAAAGTGAGGTCCATAAAGACATGTTCGCCAAGGCTGCCGTGGAAGAACTTGAGTGTCCTGAACACTTTTGTGCTGAATCGGAACACCGAGTGTGCCCCAGACCTCCAAACTTCACATCAGTAAAAGCTTGTGTGGCTGAATGGAAAAATTCCCAAAAAATCTAGAGGAAAGCCTTACCAAACGAATGGAGGTTATTATAAGAGTAAAACCGACGGACCAATTCTGTGTTCATTCCCATGGTTATGGAACGAGCACATGAGCATGGGAATGGGAGTGACGGTCGAGTGTCCACATACTTTTGGTCATATAGTGTAGTTTGCTGAACCACACAGTTAAACCAACATACAGCATACTCAAAAAAAAAACCTACACCACAAGATAAAGTCTCTTCTTGCAGTATCTTAATGCAAACAGGACAGAAGGGGTTCAAACGGTCAAACATAAACTGCAGAGTTGGCATCCTTTCAAAAAAAAAAAAAAAAAGCCACACAAACAAAACAAAAAAAACAAAACAAGGGAGGTCACCTACTCTACCTTTCTAACCTCTTCATCAATATTTCTATTTAAGCTACAACACAAACCATTAATGTGTTTCTATATTTACAGGTCACTGCTTTAAATTCAGTGGTAGATAAATGCACTGATATTGACTTTTACTCAGTCAAGCACTCATTTGAACCGAATTCACCCTTACGTACAGGACACGGTTAGCTTAACACTGAAACTCTCCGTACTTTTCCAGACCTGTGCAAGATCCCACCTGAGATCTCACTACACTTTTACTCAATCATATACAGCTCCATAAAGAAACTGTGTTAATAACGCATTTCTGAAGCTTTTCTGGTCTGAGGCAAGACGATTATAGCATGAGTCAGGACCTGGGCTGTAGCCACATTTAGCCTGGGGTGGCTCAAGGTCAATGATGTGTTTACACACACACACACACACACACACACACACGGACAAGGACAGCAGCAGGCCACAGCAGGTTTTCCCCATTAAAACCTCACACTTTACAGACACAAGTGATGAAGAGGGGCTCTACTGAGTCAAGGAGTTACGGCACGCTGTGTAGAGGACAGGCATCGATTCAAGCTGGCATGAATATAACCTGCGTCATACTTTTGCCCGGTGGTAAGGGTTCGAGATTGTAATTCCCTCTGAGGACGTCATGTGCGACGAGGATCTGCAGCTGTAAATTACATCTCTACGGCTACGATTCATCACATGACCTTCCGCCTTTAGATTAACTCGGCTGCCTTGAACCATGGTTCCACCGTGGGTTAGGACAATTAGTTACGGGATAATTAGAATGTTGGTTATAAAGTCGATGCCAAGGTGGAGGTTTACTACCGAGTTGGAGACCATGAACAGGAACCAAAGAGGCCGATTTACAGTGATTTATGACTGGTATCCCATAGAGTCAGGGCAGAACTTTGAGAAGAGGAAAAGCTGATGCAGGAGATGGTCAGAAGGGATGAGCTGCTGTGCTGTTGTGTTTCAGAACAGGTGGAGCCAGCGGGGTAATAAGGCAGGCAGCCACAGCAACACCTCCACCTTTCTTCCTCGCTCTCATTTCACACATATCCTTTCTGACCTGCTGCCTCCCACAACCCTGACAAATTGCCAGTTATTAAATGCTTATTTATTAAAAGAACACCACATCGTACTTTAAAAAAAAATCCCTGTTATAGTTACAGTTAGTGTTGTGGAACATCCAGAAAACAAGTTAGGTCTTGGTATCACTTACATGCCAACAATCATCTCCTCACCAGTATCTCTTGAAGTGGCGGTAAAACTATTGGCTTACACTGGAGACTCCTTCCGTAAATGTTAAATAAATGTTTCTTCATAGAAACCTTCATATCAATGATTATATGTTTTTAATCTGTCCATACAAGTCCCTGTGAATGAATGTGTTGCTATAGAAACTATAGTGTAGTTCGAGTTCGAGTGGGATAACAAACCTGTGATTATGCAGCCAGCAGAGCTGATCCATCCAACCATCCATTTTCCATACACAGGGTCACATTGAGTCTGGAGCCTATCCCAGGGAACTTGGGGCACGAGGCAGGGGACACCCTGGATGGGGGTGTCACTGGGCACAGTTGCACGTATATTAAAACACCCTTTCACACACACTATAGACAATTTTGAACTGCCAATCAGCCTACAACGCATGTCTTTGGACTTTGGGAGAAACCGGTGTACTCGGAGGAAACCCCCCTGGAGCACAGGGAGAACCTGCAAACTCCGTGCAAGCAGGGCAGAGGCTGGATTCGAGCCCCCAACCCTGGAGGAAGCAGAGGTGCTAACCTCCAAGCCATCATGCCCCACCTCCAACAGAGCTGATGATATAGAAAATACATCAAGTATACAGGTGTGCTTTTATGTGTTCTACATTAGTATCACTTGAAAGGAGAAAATTTTGATTTCCAAACATCCCAAGTTCCTACAAAACTATTAGCAAAAAATGAAGGTCAAGGAGTTCTGCAACAGATGGTATGGTGTCCACAGAGCCCTGATCTTATCATCATGGAGGTTGTTCTGGGATCTGCAGAGACAGAAGCAAGAGAGCCCAAGTCTCAAAATGAACTGTGTCCATTTCGACAAACTGCTTGGACTGACCTACAGCTTATAAAGCTGCAGTACAGTGCACCAACAAGAACAACTTCAGTTCTAAAAAGCAAATGTCAGCCATAGTGCATAAACACACCAAATTAATTGTAACCCTAACTCTACAAGTCAAAAATAAATAAATAAAAATAATACGAAAGAAGAAAAAGCGCTTAATTAAATACAGATATGGCGGTATTGGTTCCTACCATAACATGCATGGTGTCTTTGCACCCAGTCCAACATGGTGTTTCCATGGTGATAGGAACACTGGATTTTCTGCTCTTCCAGTGGTGCTATGGAAATCCCCTTTGGGATATTAAGCCTCCTTAGGGACAGAAATCCTTAGCTGGTGAACATGTATATGAAATGTATCTGTACGGACAGGACTGTGAGCTGGTGGACATACTTGGAGTCCTGTGTCACCCAATGAATGATGGTCTTTAGATTGATATGGTTACTCAATGTGATTATGTGGATGATGGGAGTTGTTTGGGAGGTGGAATAGAGTACTTCCTGCTGTTGCCATGGCACCAGCACATTGTGCGCAGTGAGCTTGAAAAAATCACGTCACGTGATTTTCTCTCTTTTTCTTATTCTCTTGCTCGCTCCCCCTCTCTAGTGCGCTGTCCTGTACTCCAACACCACACTATAGTGCACTAACGCTCTAATGAATTATACACCCATGCTCCAGTCACACACACACACACACACACACACACAATGTATTTTACACAAGAGGAAATAAACCCAGATATACACCCACACCATTGATCACCAAACCAGGTAGCTAGATCAATGCAATGTAGTAGAACTAAACATCAAGACCATTCCAAACATTAAGACCAGGGGACACACTGGACGGGGTAGGGCACAATCACACACCCTGTGATACAGCACTGGGGAAGGAAACTGGAGTAGTCGGAGGAAACCCCTGAAGCAATGGGAGAGCATGGAAACTCAGATTGGAGGTGGGAATCAAACCCCCAACCCTAGAGGTGTGAGGCATCGTGCCCCTGAAATCCCAGAAATGAACATCTTCATTGATATAACAGGAAGTGTCATTTCAAAGCTAACAGCAAATGATGGTAGCAGTTTAACAAACAAATGAGTTTGGTTTTTTTAGCATCACCGTACACCACATCTCAAATCAAGCCCTGACAAGATCATGAACCGAGATGAAAGCTCCAACGTTGGCACATGCCTAAATGCTAAATTGATGCAACACAGTACACTGTAGACCGAAGACTAAAATGGTGACGTGGTGATGATCATCTACGTGCTCCATACCATTCTATACTACCCACTCAGACACAGATCCCTAGAGTCTATTTATAAACCTCACAAGAAAACAAATGTCAGGAGGCAAACGCAAATGTCCTTAACTGACTTCAAGCTTTGATCCTAATAGGTTTAGGATCAAATAAAAGCCATTACCATTAACTAATCGATAATGTTTTATTGATTTAATCTTCCATTTATTGATGGGGAAAAGGGCATAAACTTTAAACCCTGCACTCGTGATATGAAATACGGAATGCGTATGTATGGCACTTTTTTATTTAATCCTTTCTTTGTTTATGGTAACATAGCTGCCTTTATCAGTGCCAATATTGGAATCAGGAAGGATTAAGTGCATCTCTCCTGCACTGTGAGTGTGTGTGTGTGTGTGTGTGTGTGTGTGTGGGGAAAGGGTATATTTCTGCTGCATCACGCATTTCTGAATGGCCCAGTCAAGGTCAGCCAATCAGGATAGAGCCAGAATCTGTGGAGGTAGAAATCTGAAGCAGCACCTGAATACAGCATGGCCTGAACAATATACACAAATACAAAAGGCACACTCTAATGTGACATCCACATTTCAACATCACCACAGCATGGTCCAAATCTCACACACGTACACAAATATCACATGGTCAGAATCAGAGGTCATACATGTAGGAACCATTTGTGTATCTTCATGCTGAAAGCCTCCTCTCTTCTTTCTCCTTCGTTGATCCTTATTAATGCATTAACACATCATTAGACATGGTCGGTTTGGATCCATTTTGGAATCACAGGCTGAAGGACATAGGATCAAGAAGCGGAGATGACATCAGTTGGCCTGAAGGAAGTAGTCAAGGACAAAAAGTCAAGGAAGCATCAGATGCACCCAGTATTCATCTTCACGCTACAGAAGCATGCTCCAGTTCTGCCTAAACGAGTAAACATGTCTGAATCCTCATCCCTGTGAAAGAGCTTGGTAAAGTGGGCTGGATTTCTCAGGATCTTGCCATGGTTAGCTGAATCTGGATCCCATCAAGCCATCCCTGGAAATGTATGCTCAACTCAAGATCTTATAATCTCCCTAGAGAACTCTCAAGACACACAATCTGGCAACACATTCAACCTTAATGTAGTTCTGGACAATTATTATCCTTCACTTCTCAGGTTATACAGGCTTTTCCTTTACACCATTAGGTTCATCCAGTCAGTTCTCTCCACAGAGGTCATTCAGGTCCTTTTTCAGTGCCTGGTCTTCACAAGATTGCACCTAACATGCCTTCCACTGTATGCCACTCAACCCTTGCAACTGATGTACACAACGTTTTCCTCTCCAAGTTCTCCCACTCTGCGATTCCTCCACTGGCTTCCTAAAACTGCTAAGATCAGATTTCATCAGAACACTCACCAAGAGACAAAAACACACCCCACCGACTGTACCTGAAGGTACTCATCAAACCCCACGCTGCACAACATTCTCTACAATACAGTCTTTCACTTGCATTACATTACTTCACGCTGGCAACCGTATCATTCAGCCAACAAGTTTAGCGTAAACTTTTTGTTATGAACTCTTTGAAAGTGTGTATTTGTTTTTTTATGCTTTATTTGAGAAGTCACAGATACTTTTTTTTGTTTCCATGGCTAATCTGATGGCTGACCCCATGTACTGCACCATAATGAGTCATCAAGTGAAATTTCGGGCATGACTTAGGAATCGTGATCAAGCTGCAGATGGTCCTCACCCTGGGTGAACAGCTGTGCGAGTGCATATCCTATTCTGGAGGATATGGAGAATGGAGTCTGGAGGAAATCATTAAAAATAAATAAATAAATAAAGTTTTCATAACAGTAGTTACTCGTTGTAGATTATCTTTTTCACCATACTTTCCCAGTGTAGCTTCTCTTCCTGTTGTGCAGTTGCATGAACCAATAAACAAGACAAGAACATTAAGTTCCAATGGCACAGCTAGAGTCTTATTTAAATACCCAAAATAGCCTAGACTACTAAGTATCCAGTAGTAAAGTGCTCTCAATTTTATCTAATAGACTGTATAATGTTTATGAATTTTAGGCCCTGACCTACCAAAGTCACAAAGATGTTATATATATATATATATATATATATATATATATATACACACACACAGGCAGCTAATACTACATCTACATTACATTATCTATATCTACAAGCCATGACCCATTCTTTTACTAAAAAGCTATTTCGCTTTTCTATTTGAAACGCTGTCATTCATGACCAGTTACAAAACTGTGAGCTTATGATAAACAGTGCCAAAAGGTTTAAGTAGAGAAGAAGCTACCTTACTTTAAACTACTAGTGACGGTCTGAAAGATAATGATATTCAAAATATTTCCAAAGAAATCTTCTTTAATAATGTTTTATAAATAATTTGAGGTTTTTTATTTTTTTCCCCTTCTTTTGGCTGATCCCGTTTTGGGGTCGAATATTGATTCTGGCGCAGGTTTTTATGCCAGATGCCTTTCCTGATGCAACCCTGCCCATTTTACGGGCTTGGGACCGGTGCGGAGAGTACACTAGCTCATGCAACTTTCCAGAGGCTGGGGTCGGTTTCTCTGATCGGGAATCGAACCCAGGTTGCAACAATGAGAAACGTTTGGTTCCTCAATCAAATCGAAGCCTTGAAGGTTCTGGAATATTAAAAACTTTAAATTTTTGCAATGTCATCAGGCAGTTTTCCGTTCTTGGTTGTGTCCTGGAATGTATTAAGGGAATATTAAACCCATTTTTTTGGTTTTTATGCAGCTTTTCAGTTTGGAACCACATCCATGTCATTGGCTTGAGTCAGTCCACGTGCTTGCTCGGCAGAAGAAGCTTCTAGAGGCAGCAACAGTGTTTGGTATAGCTTTAATTTGGGAGTATAGGACAGCAGAATTGTTAGAATCTATTCTCAGTGCAGACGCTGGGCTTGTGTGGAGCTTCATGACCATTTTGAATGATTCTGGACTTCTGTTCTATTAAACATTGCCAAAGCTGACGGCTACAACATGCAAATCTGAGATGAATAAAATTTTTTTTTTTTTTTAATTAAATAAAAGTCATCATCTATCCAAGCCATCTGCGTGATTTCTGCTTCCTCGTGTAAAAGCCTATCTGAGGAAGCTTTTAAAGGACACTGATCCAACCATACACGTCCCAAATGTCTCTCAAGAGCTAAACCCAGACCTTCTGAACCACTGTCAGCTAGCAACGGTCAAAAATTGTTCTAAGGGCCTTCTGAAAATTCACATCAATTCGTTCTGCTCTTATTTTACCTTGTGGTTATGACTGAAAATATGAATGTGGCCTGACAGTCCTCATTTAATGCCTAAAAGGTTTCACCGAACATTAACTTGAGCACTACATCCACCTGAATCGAACGACAGCCAAGTACTTAAAGCGTAAATGTTCATAATGTCTAATTATGTTTTTCATATATATCTCTTGGGCATTAGTAACTCAATTTCTTTCCAAGACCGTAGAATATTCATAGATTTGAAAAAATAAATAAATAATTGCAAGAATCAAAAGCTCTCTATTGCCTGATCTCAAACACTACATTCGATATCCAACACAGTATATAGTGACTAATGTGGAACAAATGTTTCAAATAGAATAAAACTTGACTCTTTATAAACTGCACATACAATAGGGTTGAGAATGTAAGTAAACCGAGTCGAACACGGAACCCTGAGAAAACCAGTTTTAAATATCTCACTCATGTCAGACTGAGTTATATTAAATAAGATGTGCCAAGAATCCATGTCAGTCTTGGACCCAGAATAAGACTATGAAAGTATTATGAGAAGTGTTTGGGTGGTGTACGTCTGGGTGTGTGTTTGGATAAGGATGAAGCTATTCAGTAAGCCCAAAAAGAAACAGACGTCTGTGCTGGAGTCTAAGATGAATAAAAACAGACCCTGTGAAACATCCTGATATATTACTGACTGTCCATGGGCCCGGGAAAAGGAAGACAAGTTATTATGTACCAGAGTTGACTAATTACTGTTTATTATCGTGACAACGTCATACTCTGAGGGGAAACTGTATAACATTCATCGATCACTAACCGCCTTGTTTAGGCAACAAGTATGTCATACAATTACAATTAATAGCCACATTTTAGCCGGACAGTATTTTAAAATGACCGAATGAATAATCAACATTCTTTTATAGCCTTGCTAAAGTCAGAGCAAACCGTGCCTCGTGTCCTCAACCTCAACTCACCCCTCTACACATACACATGAACATTCACAAAGACATTTTATCATCTGGCCTTGGGGAGAGGCATCTCAGTGACTTCATCTTAATGGTCCAAAACAGCCTTACGCCATAGTCACCATGTCTTGTGCTAACTGCTGCAGCTAGCCAGGGGTTCTTGCACAACACGCATTCATCCTGGCAAGGTCTTCTTGGTCCCACAGTGCAAGAACAGGCAGCAACACATTTAGCAGTGCTGAGAATCCGAGGCAGCTAACACTTCCTATTGCTATTTTCCTATCTAAAGATCTGTGACCAAAACCCTACACTGTAGTCTAACCGGTTCCTGTCTGAGACACCTTATGACTGGTAGGAATTTTGGGTCTAGTGACAGGTTAAAGAGCTGCTCCCTAGTCCCCAGACAATTTTTGTTGCCTTGGGTCTCCTTGAACTGCCTTCTGTTTACTTAGGGTCCTTGAAATACTTCCCCTATTATATTTGACTCTTACGGTTGTTTGCAATGGCAAGTCTATGTCTATAGGTGTTTATCGGGACTTGATTTCTCGACAGAAGCTGAAAAAAAAGCCATGGGAGCCATCAAGATTGGCCAAATTTTCTGCAGGAGCAGGCTAGATTGGTGAAGAGTATCTGCAGGAGTTGGGGGAATTGGTTAAGAGTGCCTGCGAAACCAGGGGGAGTGGCCAAGAGTCAAAAGTGCATGTGGAAGTAGATGGGTGTCTGAGAAATCAATGGAATTGGTCCAGAGTGTTGCCCAGTGCTAGCAGGATTGGTTAAACTTTCTGCAAGACTGTTGGGATTGGTCAAGAGTGAACGTGGGAGCAGAAGCGATAGGTGCGGGAGTGTCAGGATTGTACAAGAGTGACTGCAGAGGCTGGCAGGTGTGGTGAGATTAGTCAAGAGTGTCTGCAGGAGAAGGCGGGATTGATGAAAGTTTCTGCGAGGCCAGTCGAATTGGTCAAGAGTGAATGTGGAGTCAGTTGGACCATTCAAGAGTGTCTGCAGGAGCTGGCAGGTGTGGTGAGATTAGTCAAGAGTGTCTGCAGGAGAAGGCGGGATTGATGAAAGCTTCTGCGAGGCCAGTCGAATTGGTCAAGAGTGAATGTGGAGTCAGTTGGACCATTCAAGAGTGTCTGCAGGAGCTGGCAGGTGTGGTGAGATTAGTCAAGAGTGTCTGCAGGAGAAGGCGGGATTGATGAAAGCTTCTGCGAGGCCAGTCGAATTGGTCAAGAGTGAATGTGGAGTCAGTTGGACCATTCAAGAGTGTCTGCAGGAGCTGGCAGGTGTGGTGAGATTAGTCAAGAGTGTCTGCAGGAGAAGGCGGGATTGATGAAAGCTTCTGCGAGGCCAGTCGAATTGGTCAAGAGTGAATGTGGAGTCAGTTGGACCATTCAAGAGTGTCTGCAGGAGCTGGCAGGTGTGGTGAGATTAGTCAAGAGTGTCTGCAGGAGAAGGCGGGATTGATGAAAGCTTCTGCGAGGCCAGTCGAATTGGTCAAGAGTGAATGTGGAGTCAGTTGGACCATTCAAGAGTGTCTGCAGGAGCTGGCAGGAGTGGTAAAATGTTCTGCAGGATGGGTGAGATTTGTCAAGAATGTCCGAAAGAGCAGATGGGTTTGGTCAAGAGTATCTGTAGGAGCAGGCGTAATCGGTCCAGACTATCTGCGGAAGATTGGTCAAGAGTGTCTGTGGTAGTGGAATTTAAAAACCGGGCCTGGCACACATCTAGTTGAGATCACTTCCAAAACTAAACAGAGCCTTTAGCACATTTTTATTATTATTATTAAATTTTTTTTGTACATATGATGATATGTAAGCATTATGCTCAATGGCCATTTCAAGAATATGATCGAATTAACATCTCTCATGAAATGTTATTATAATAAAAGCAACGTATTAGTAAACCAGGCCCATTAAGTAGATCATCATCCATGCTATGGCACTCCAGCTGTTCCCACCTTACTTCGAGCTGTACATGTGTTAGCATTACACTTCCTTTCCCACATATCTCACTTGCGGTTTAAAATAGAATGTTTATTTCGGTGCTCTGCCAGAGCTGAGAATTTGATCCGGGAAGAGTTACAACGGAAAAGAAGGCAGGTGAAAGATATGATGACACTTCAAAGGTGAAGGAGAGAGAGAAAAGAAAAGAAAGAAAAAAAACAAAAACCCCAACAACGATCCGGCAGTGGCCTTAATCCAAAAACACCTGCAATGAAAGAGGCTCCTTTGAAGCCGTTCACCAAGCTGATGCTCTGGCAAAATGTTCCAAACGGCGACGCACAGCATTTCCATATGAAACAAGCAGTAGTCTATAAAGAATATTAACATGAATCCTGATAAAAGTCTGATGAATTTTTAATTTATTTAAAAAAGAAAAGTTGGTGTGTCCTGATTGGCTCACGACGATCCGTTCTCTCAGCTGATCTACGGCATAGATGGAAATACAGTACATCAGTATTTAATGGAACATGTGAAGCAATTAAGGGCGCACGGTGGCTTAGTGGCACGTTCACCTCACACCTCCAGGGTCCGGGGTTTGATTCCCACCGTGGCCATGTGTGTGCGGAGTTTGCATGTTCTCCCTGTGTGTCGGGGGTTTCCTCCGGGTTCTCCGGTTTCCTCCCCCAGTCCAAACACATGCATGGCAGACTGATGGGCGTGTCTAAAGTGTCCATAGTGTATGAATGTGAGTGTGTGTGTGTATGTGATTGTGCCCTGTGTTGGACTGGCACCCTGTCCAGGGTGTACCCCGCCTTGTGCCCGATGCTCCCTGGGAACGGCTCCAAGTTCCCCGCGACCCTGAAAAGGAGTAAGCGGTAGAGGATGGATGGATGGATGGATGGTGAAGCAATTAATTACAGAGTATGGGTAGAGCTATGAATTTCCCTTAGACCAATAAGCTTTTATCTCTCCCAACACACATTCTTTTTTACTGTATACAAATCACAAACCAAATAAAAATTTTAATATTTGGACGAATTAACGGAAATAAATGAATATAAAAAGAGATACAAATTCATGAGATGAAGTTAAAAACACACAACACCATCATCATGCCCATTCTGACCACCTTAGACTGTATATTTTCCTTGCCAGAAAAGATTTGTCAAATGCCACTCCTGCTTCGTCTATTCTACCAACCGATGACACAACAACTTTCTGGCTTTGTGACAAACTAATTTATTAATGAACATTCAGGATGTATAGCTAGTGGGTAATTAGAGTCAGTCTATTTTTACCCAACATTGGGTCTTCCATCGAGTCTGACGTCATGCCAAACTATAAAAAGACCATCCAGAATTTCCTGTACAAAGCAATCACTATATAAAAGGTGTATATTTGTCACGGTGAGATCATAAATAGACACACTGCCTTCAAGTACTGTATTTAGCTCAAGTTTCTTCTTTGAACTCTGTATGTATTCATTGTTTTCTACTGTGCATAATGCAGAATAATAATAATACAGAATCTCTGCACAGCTTCAAGGGCCTCGGCACACATTCTACATACATTTATTCATTTAGCAGACGCTTTTATCCAAAGCGACTTACAGATGAGACACACTCACACACCAATGGTAGCAGAGCTGCATGCAAGGTGCTAGCTTGCCATCGGGGGCAACTTAGGGTTCAGTGTCTTGCCCAAGGACACTTCGGCATGGGATCACCCGGGCCGGGATTCGAACCACCAACCCGACGATTAGTGGATTAGTGGACAACCTGCTCTACCGACTGAGACACAGCCGCCCATGTCTCTGGAACAGTACTGCAGCAATGAACAGCAATCTTCCAAAAGATCTTTCACCCGTCGGGGTTTTGGTGTCGGTCGTGGAGAGCGCCGTTTAAACATGCTCCTCCAAAACCTCAGTTCGATGATTGTTCATTTAGGCTGCGATGTGGTAAGTGTGACGGACAAAGCATACGATTTATATTATCTCCATCCTCATCAAGCCATTCAGTGAGCCCTCGAGCCCTGGAAAAGACCATGCGCATCAGGATGGAAATGTTGCATCATGAGATAAAGTGGATCAGTCAGAAGCACTTTCTGACACGTCCGTCTGAAGGGACAAGTGGAGCCAAAGATTTCAAGTAACATAAATAAATGCCCCCCACAGCATAATAGAGCCACCAGATTGTCCTTTAGTCTGTAACCAATCTGCATGTATTGTATTGTAATGTATGATTGGATGGAAATGATCTGCCACTCTGTGCATCCGCTCTTAACTGCACAATCAGCTAAGAATAGATACCAGCAGTTCGGATGATGTGATGTGCCATTACGATAGCCACATTTAATGGCATGAAGAAAAGCTTAAGTGCTTTTGAGCTTCTCTCTTTTTTCCTCTCTCTGCTCTCTTGATATTAATAAGACAAAGCACACAGCTTGTCATGCTACAGAGAAGACGCAGAGTCCTGGGTCATGCCTGAAGTCTTGTACGTGGTGGAAAAACTTACTGACGGTTACAAAGCGTCGACAGCCGAGACTCATTCCATTAATTTCTAAAAGAAAACGTCACAGTTACAGTGAGATATTGATATATATATATATATATACATATATATATTTTTGGTTCATTAACACCACACCTTCAAGTTTGAGAATTCAACAGCACTATGATGTAAACTTTACAAATGGCTAAGAATGATTCCTAGGAAACATTTCTATGAATCCTACGAATTTTCAAAACATCAGGATGACTTGTCTTGATATCACTGTTGGGCTTCCGATGGATACAAATCGCTCTGGTGTATGGAAACATGGCTTAAATCATTGTACAGAAGCGCCTCTTACCTGTAGCTCTTTGTAATGTCTGTTGTATTTTATTTGAGCTCTGCCAGGAGCATCTCGCCAAGGCACGAGCAATCAATCAACAAGCAAGTCAGCAATGCCATCATATAATGGACGTAGACATGGACTCTGCTGGACGTAAAGAACAATGGATTTACTGCTCTCAAAATACAGCATGCATGTCTAGCGTGTGTAAAGCATGTGCAGACATTACATGTTCATATCAAGATAAATGCTTGAGGTTTTTTAGCACTTTATAGGACATAAAAGATAATAAAGTCTTTGATATTCTGATTGTGCAAATTCACACCAACATCCGGTGCAAAACTTCAGGATGTCCCACGGTTCGTGACCCTGGCTACATTCTTCCATTGTTTCATGCACAGACATTTTCATTTGTCAGCCTTTTTAGGGCTTGAATGTTTCATAGCTGATGCTAGCTCTTTAGCATATGCCAGAGTGTGACTATGAAAAGCAGCTTGGGTGCATAACGGATGGTGTGAATTCACACTCATTACAACAGCACATTGCCAACCATGTGTCAAAAATGAGCAGGCCATAAGCAATGCTTGAGCATGAGCTTAAAGAGATAATAGAAAAATACCATTTAAAATTATGTAGCTGTGAAATGTCCTCGAACTCAGGAACATTTTAACAGTTGGACAAT
>JAFFST010053168.1:49524-60902 GCA_022414735.1 Noturus placidus
AAGCTGTCATCAAGAGTCACCCCAAGGTTCCTGGCCGTCCTGGTTGGTTTGAGTGTGGTTGTGCCGAGCTGTACAGTGAGGTTGTGGTTGATTGCGGGACAGGCTGGGATGACAAGAAGCTCAGATTTTGCCAGGTTGAGCTTAAGGTGGTGTTCCCTCATCCAGGCTGAGATGTCAGACAGACAAGCAGAGATGCGTGCAGAGACAGATGGATCATCAGGCTGGAAGGACAAATAGAGCTGGGTGTCATCAGCATAGCAATGATATGAAAAGCCATGAGACTCAATCATGTGTTATGGTATATATATTAAAAATGTAATGTAAAAAACCTTTAATAATGCAGTTTCTGATTAAATATGTTATACATTATGGTCCATTAATAATAATAATAATAATAATTATTATTATTAATGGTATTTCACTGAGTTTTTGGATTAAACACGATAAATTATTATCAACTTCAAAACGTCAATACCAAATATAATACCTTTTGATTTGATAACAAATCAAACAAACCCAAAACATTGGCTTAAACATTAAAATGAAGATTTCATCACTAGAAGAACATTTTTCTTTTGCAATAATATCAATCTAATGAAGGACCCTTTCTTGAAAATCTCTTTTAATGTTAATTTTGTGCAAATATTGGGTATCATGAACAAAACTGGCTTTTTAAGACACTTAAAGACCCGTAAACAGACCCATCATTGCTATTTTACTATTATTTTTAGTTCAACATCCTTTGTTCACAAGTTTCCCGTCCTTTCTTGACCTCTTTATCAATCCGGTATTATCTGCTCTAACGAGCTAAATACAGTGTCATGTACAGTTTGTTTCACACACAGTCCTTTTTTTTTAGTCACCACATGACACATCATGTGAGAGATTACAGTTTGAAAATCTTACTGTATTGGCATCGAGTCTGGACTAAATGATTATATAACTCAACAATAAATGTGCATAAAATAAGTTACTAACTTCTGTAATCTTTACACAACAGCTGTAAGGTTCATATTCCATCACCTTAACGTTCAAGAGCCAATGTTTAAGACTTTTCACCTCTTTAGGAATTTTCATCTTGTATTCCTTTCCTTTAAAGACAGGTTCTCGGTATTAAGACAAAGCTAAAGATTTGTAACTTGTAGCACGCACCTTCCCAATTAACACACACACACACACACACACACACACACACACACACACACACACACACACACACACACACAAAGGTTTCTTCAAGGTTTAATTAGATAATTAAGAGTTCTTAGCTTCCATTAAAAAAAAAAACATTTAATAGGAAAACTTTTTGTTGTAAGGTTCTATCTGGAACCTTTATAGATTCCCTTGTAGGGAGAATTAAAGTTGTCCCTAATTACTCTGACTCACTGGAGCAACAGAAGTGAAGAAAACGAACACATGAACATGCTGAAACAATGACTGAATATGGATTTACAAGCGTAATCATGTGTGGCAGAGTTGTGGTGCAAACGACGGCTCCCTTTGCAGATTATAATCTGTGTAAAACTATATTAGAATTGGGTTTGTTTGCACAAAAAGACTGAGAATATGATCTAAAAATTTTGCACATTGTATACACACCATGTTCTACATTTTAAATGCCACTTTGTTGTTTATTGGTGTCAGTTTATTAACTAAAGCGATATTAAACTTTTCCTTGAGTATAGTCTCTATCTCGCTGTCAGCTAGATCTCTCATCTCATACATGTCTGTATCTTCTTCAGGGTTAAATGTGACTTCACTGAAGGTCCAACCAATCAGAGCTCTGAATCCAGTGGGGGTCTGGAGGGAACAAATGGATTTCTGGGTGAAGATAGACTCGGGGCTGGTCTGCAGGAACTCGCTTGTGTTCAGAAAATGGTCAATCTCACGAGGTGTTAACACAAAGGAGTATATCATCATCGTCAGGCGCTTGTCAACAAGGCTGGAATTGGCGAAGGCTTCATTCTGGACCTTCGGCTTCCTTCCAGTCTTCTCCAGCATCCACTTCTCACCATCATTCATTAGGCGGAAAATCCCCCCCGGCTGCTCTTGATCTTTCCCTGCGATCATTTCTAACGGGTACCAGATTTGGTACGACACTCCAAAACTCACGTCTGTGATATACGGCTTGCCTTCGATCTCCACCATGTTTATGAGGTGTGAATCCATGGGGCCGAAGTCATTTTTGAATGTTTTGAAGCCTCTAGAGCCCAGCGTGGTGTATTTGTAGCCCATCTCTCTTAGCACCCAAGAGAAGAGCTGATTATTTTCACAGCACCATCCTCCACGATGGTTTCTCACAATCTTCTCATAAATCATCTGCAGGTCCATGGTGTTCCTCTCTCCACAGTGGATGCTGAGGTTCTCGAAGGGAACGCTCATCACGTGCAGCTTGTGGATGGTACGGAGCGTGGCCAGATCGGGTTTCTCGTACGTCCCGCCGAACCCGATCCTTCTGAAGTATTCCTGAAGATCCATTACAGTCCTGTAAATGATGAAAGAACAAACAGCTGTTTTAAAATGTAGAGATCACACTGTACACTCCCACGCCGAATGCACAAACCGCTCAGAAATGCAAACATTAGCAGCTCTAACTATCAGGATGTGGAAGTGAACAAAAAGGAATATCTTCAGCTACTATTTACTCAAGCAAAATACCGCCGAATAACGAATCCTGCATGCCTTCAGGAAAAAACCTTTCAGAACAACCACTGTTGT
Source organism: Noturus placidus (assembly GCA_022414735.1). Taxonomy (NCBI): domain Eukaryota; kingdom Metazoa; phylum Chordata; class Actinopteri; order Siluriformes; family Ictaluridae; genus Noturus; species Noturus placidus. The sequence goes on from JAFFST010053168.1 coordinate 52,243, forward strand.
CAAGGAGGTTGTACACACTGTTGAATCCTTCTGAAGTCAGGAGAAGAAATGAGAACAGAGTAGAACAAACAGAGTTTGGAAAGAGACAGAGTTAACCATAGTAACCCCTGGATTGTAAGTAATGTTAAGAGACAGTTGTGCAAACTTATGTGTAATTATCTCAGGGGTGTCAGACGTACGGCCCGCTGGCCCAAAACAACCCCGCTAGGAGGTTCAATCCGGCCCGCAGGATGAATTTTGTAAATGAAAAATGCATAAAAGACACGAACTAGAATTTTTTTTAAATACAATGCTATTCCTAAAGTATCCGCTAGGGGCGCACTATTTTAGTCAGAGTAGAAGAGGCGGAACAACACTGGGACTCAGACCGAACAGCAGATGGCAGCAATGCGCCTTCTGCTGTTTGTTATTACGGAGTAGTCTAACCCAGGGGTTTTCAAAGTGGGGGCCGCCAGGGGGCGCCAGGGGGGCCTCAGCAATTTGGTGTGAAAAATAAATTCTCATTCTCAGACAACCACACACACACACACACACACACACACACACACAATCAATTCCTAATGTAATGTGATGTAAATATGTAAGATGTAATTATTAATAAAAAAAAGGGGGGACGGGCGCACGGTGGCTTAGTGGTTAGCACGTTCGCCCCACATCCCCAGGGTCTGGGGTTCGAGCTGTGCCGGGGCCGTGTGTGTGCGGAGTTTGCATGTTCTCCCCGTGCATTGGGGGTTTCCTCCGGGTACTCCGGTTTCCTCCCCCAATCCAAACACATGCATGGTAGGCTGATTGGCGTGTGTAAAGTGGCCATAGTGTATGAATGGGTGTGTGAGTGTGTATGTGATTGTGCACCCTGTCCAAGGTGTACCCCGCCTTGTACCAAATGCCCCCTGGGATAGGCTCCAGGTTCCCCGTGACCCTGAAAAGGAGTAAGCGGTAGAGGATGGATAGAAGGGTGATATATTCAGAAGTTTGTAGTTTTAATGTGTTTTAAAGACATCTTGCAAAAGGGGGGCCTCGGTCACATGTTAATGCCATTTGGGGGGCCTTGTCCTGGAAATGTTTGGGATCCACTGTTCTAACCTATTTTCCACTCGTCCCCACACCCTCATTAGCCAAAATGTCTTTGTCAAAAACAAAGTAGTCTAGACATGACTAGCTCCTTTAAAATGCTGCTTCAGACACTGACTGCACTTAAAGAATACAGTTCTGTGAAAATGAATCCTTGCTGTAGGAATAGTTCAAAAATGTGCAATTTAATGTTAGTCAACAGCTTCACTACAAAAGAGTTTAGTTTGGTGGAATGCTATTGCTCATGCAATGCCATACATTTTAAAGTGCAATACTACATTTTTCAGATTCAAACACCTTTGACTTAAAGTTTTTTTTTTGCATTTGTACAAGCACTGTGCCCAGGTGTAATGCCCACATGTAAATGATCATCAGAAGCAAATTGCACATCTTTGTCTTAAGAAATCTGAGGTTGTTCATGATATGTTTTGTAAAAGGATATTTCACTAAATATGAACATTTTCCTAATGTACTTGTACTTCTTTGCGCGAAAACAAAGGGAAAAACATGGACTTATTGTTATTTATAGGTAATTATGCAATGATTTAACTGGCCTGGCCCACTTGACATCTAATTAGGCTGTATGTGGCCCCTGAACTACAATGAGTTTGACATCCCTGGCTTAAGACTTTTCAACTCTTTAGAAATTTTCATCTTGTATTCCTTTCCTGAGGGCACACGGTGGCTTAGTGTGTTCGCCTCACACTTCCAGGGTCCGGGGTTCGAGTCCCGCCAGGGCCATGTGTGTGTGGAGTTTGCATGTTCTCCCCGTGTGTCGGGGGTTTCCTCCGGGTACTCCGGTTTCCTCCCCCAGTCCAAACACATGCATGGTAGGCTGATGGGCGTGTCTAAAGTGTCTGTAGAGTATGAATGGGTGTGTGAGTGTGTATGTGATTGTGCCCTGTGATGGACTGGCACTCTGTCCAGGGTGTAACCCCGCCTTGTGCCCGATGCTTCATGGGATAGGCTCCAGGTTCCCCGTGACCCTGATAAAGGAGTAAGCGGTAGAAGATGGATGGATGGATGGATTCCTTTCCTGAAAAGACAGGTTCTCGGTATTAAGAAAAAGCTAAAGATTTGTAACTTGTAGCACGCACCTACCATATTAACACACACACACACACACACACAAAGGTTTCTTCAAGGTTTAATTAGATAATTAAGAGTTCTTAGCATCCATTAAAAAAAAACATTTAATAGGAAAACTTTTTGTTGTAAGGTTCTATCTGGAACCTTTATAGATTCCCTCGGAGGGAGAATTAAAGTTGTCCCTAGTTACTCTGACTCACTGGAGCAACAGAAGTGAAGAAAACGAACACATGAACATGCTGAAACAATGACTGAATATGGATTTACAAGCGTAATCATGTGTGGCAGAGTTGTGGTGCAAACGACGGCTCCCTTTGCAGATTATAATCTGTGTAAAACTATATTAGAATTGGATTTGTTTGCACAAAAAGACTGAGAATATGATCTAAAAAATTTGCACATTATATACACACCATGTTCTACATTTTAAATGCCACTTTGTTGTTTATTGGTGTCAGTTTATTAACTAAAACGATATTAAACTTTTCCTTGAGTATAGTCTCTATCTCGCTGTCAGCTAGATCTCTCATCTCATACATGTCAGTGTCTTCCTCAGGGTTCCTCACACTATTAACGTCGTGTCGGAGATTTCACCGCATTGTGTGACAGGACACTGCAGTGCTCAACGTTTTACAGCGAACAAGTGAGTACGGCTGTGTCCCAAACCGTGTACTAATCGCCTGTACAGTATAGTAGGAGAAATACATGTATTTCGGGTACTATATAATGTTACACATATACTACTGGTATATAAATGATTAAAAATATGATCAGCAATCAAGGCTTGGGGAGGTAGAAAAATCATAATGCCCACCATTAAAACCTTGGGATGCCCCGATCGAGGTCTTTAGATATGTATTATAAATGTCCTACACTTTAAATGCAGCTTTGTTGTTTATTGGTGTCAGTTTTTTAAGCAAAACGATATTAAACTTTTCCTTGAGTATAGTCTCTATCTCGCTGTCAGATACATCTCTTATCTCGACGATGTCCGTGTCTTCCTCAGGGTTAAATGTGACTTCACTGAAGGTCCAACCAATCAGAGCTCGGAATCCAGTGGGGGTCTGGAGGGAACAAATGGATTTCTGGGTGAAGATAGACTCGGGGCTGGTCTGCAGGAACTCGGTTGTGTTCAGAAAATGGTCAATCTCACGAGGTGTTAACACAAAATAGTATATCGTCTTCGTCAGGCGCTTGTCAACAATGCTGGAATTGGCGAAGGCTTCATTCTGGACCACCGGCTTCCTTCCAGTCTTCTCCAGCATCCACTTCTCACCATCGTTCATTAGGCGGAAAATCCCCCCCGGCTGCTCTTGATCTTTCCCTGCGATCATTTCTAACGGGTACCAGATTTGGTACGACACTCCAAAACTCACGTCTGTGATATACGGCTTGCCTTCGATCTCCACCATGTTTATGAGGTGTGAATCCATGGGGTTGAAGTCATTTTTGAGTGTGTTGAAGACTCTGCAGCCCAGCGTGGTGTATTTGTAGCCCATCTCTCTCAGCACCCAAGAGAAGAGCTGATTGTTTTCACAGCACCATCCTCCACGATGGTTTCTCACAATCTTCTCATAAATGATCTGCAGGTCCATGGTGTTCCTCTCTCCACAGTGGATGCTGAGGTTCTCGAAGGGAACACTCATCACGTGCAGCTCGTGGATGGTACGGAGCGTGGCCAGATCGGGTTTCTCGTACGTCCCGCCGAACCCGATCCTTCTGAAGTATTCCTGAAGATTCATTACGTTCCTATAAAGGATGAAAGAACAAACAGCGTCCTCAAAATATACTTGTACAAAGCCACGATTAAGGGTTACCATTCTGAACAATCTAGCTTGGTTGAAAATTGATCGTCTGTTTGATTGCAAAACTTGGAAATGTCGTGAATAAAAAACTCTATAGCTGCAGTAAATAGCCAAAATATTATTGTTCAAATTTAAATAAACTGGCTAATATCTGAATAGTTGGATTATGTCCATCGAATATATTTTACAGGTAAAGTTACAGCTACAGCTGCTAAATGTTAGAGAACCACGGCTCTATCAGAATACCGAAGTGAACAGACGGCTTTCGCTTCAACTCGATCACTCGCTCAAGTAAAACACCATGTGAAACCCATCCAAATAACAAATCCAGCATTTAAACCATACCTTCACTACAAAATGTTGACACACTGTCTTCTACTGTCAAGGAGAATGTTCAAGCTGGAGAATCCGTCTGAAAGCAGAGGAAGGAATGTGAACAGACAAGATTAACCCTTGGACCACTGGGTTTCAGTTAATGTTTAGATGTAATTGTGATAAGACTTTGTGAAAAAAGAGACAGAGTTAACCCTTGCAGCTAATGTACAGATTAAAGCTAATGTTTAGATTAAAACTAATGTTTAGATTAAAGCTAATGTATAGATTAAAGCTAATGTTTAGATTAAAGCTAATGTATAGATTAAAACTAATGTTTAGATTAAAGCTAATGTATAGATTAAAGCTAACGTTTAATTAAAGCTAATGTTTAGATTAAAGCTAATGTATAGATTAAAGCTAATGTACAGATTAAAGCTAATGTTTAGATTAAAACTAATGTACAGATTAAAGATAATGTACAGATTAAAGCTAATGTTTAGATTAAAGCTAATGTTTAGATTAAAGCTAATGTTTAGATGCAGTCATGATAAAACTTTATAAACTACCTTTATCATGACTGTTATATAATAGATAATGTGATTTCTAATATCTGTATAAATCATGTGGGCAGATGTTTTAATCTACAGTATTTAGAGTGTTTGTCCAGTCTGTCTTAATAAAGTGCCCTGAATCTTGCACTAAAAGTGTTAAAATTAAGTGTTCAGTCTTCTTTCAGTAACAAATTTAAAGTGTTTTACTACTGATAAACTTACTATTGATAAATGTATGTAGTATTCAATCAAAGTGTTGAGAGCCATCCACGTTTCAAGGACTCATTGAGTACGTTTACATGGACAACAATATTCCAATATTAACCCAATTAAGACAATACTCTGATTAAGAAACTACCATGTAAACTGCAATTTTTTAATCCGATTAAAGTCATACTCGAAGTAAATAAAATCGAATTAGGACGTGTAGGAGTTTTCCTGTTTTAGTCGCATTATCGACGTGCGTTACAGACCTTAATCACACTATTAACGTCGTGTGGGAGATTTCACCGCGTTGTGTGCCAGGATACGGCAGTGCTCAACATTTTACAGCGAACAAGTGAGTACGGCTGTGTCCCAAACCGTGTACTTACCTACTGTACAGTATAGTAGGAGAAATACATGTATTTCGGGTACTATATAATAGGCAAGTACACGGTTTGGGACACAGCCCACGGCTTCAAGCATTCGTCTATATGCACGTATAGCACGACTTATAATTAACCGCACATGACGCTTTCGTAAACAATTTGAAATTAAACACCCAAAACTGTATACGGTAACATAACGAAGACGAACTGTATGTCGATACGTGAAAATCTGGAGGGAACGTCGGACGGCGTGGCGTGGTGTGTGTGTGTGTGTGTGTGTGTGGGGGGGGCGTAATGACGTGTGACATTAATCGATCTATGTTCTATAACATGTAAAACAGGACCATGAAAGTGAAAGACCAATGGTGGAGTTTTACCAGGACTGTACACCTACTCTTTTACTATAAGTGGACGGTACGGAGCGTGGCCAGATCGGGTTTCTCGTACGTCCCGCCGAACCCGATCCTTCTGAAGTATTCCTGAAGATCCATTACAGTCCTGTAAATGATGAAAGAGTGTCACTGGTGGAAATCACAACTTAACATTATTATAGTTATCAGTCTGTTTGACTGGTCACTTGAATTGAACAGGTTTAATCCATAAATGAATAAATTAATACATTTGTTTTACACTTAAAAGGCAAAACCCAAACCTGAAAAAAAAAAACTTTGAGAACTTCTGCTCTATCAGAAAGTGGACGTGAACAGAGTGCTTTCACTTTAACACACTCAAGTCAAATGTGAAATGTATGTGAAAACTAAATAACCAAATAACAAACCCTGCATTTAAATCATACCTTTAAAAAAAAAAAACAAAGAACCGCTGCAAATCGTTAAATTGTCAACACACTGTCCACTGCTGTCAGGGAGAATATTGTTGAAGCGGGTCAGTTCTGGAGAAGAAATGTAAACAACCTAGAAGGGACTCTTATCACACTTCCGGGTTTAGAAACCAGAAGTAAATAAAAGCAGGGTAAAGAGCACGGCGTGTTTACTGAGTTAAAATTCTAGTCACGCCAACACTGAAGTACAATTTTCTGAAGTAACTAGACTTTCCCCACAAACCTTTTTCAAAATACAACTCATTATTCAAATATTTTAAAACACTCTACCGCCATCAGGTGCCCAAACGTATGAAGTGCAAATAGTAACTGAGAAGATCCATCCATCCATCCATCCATCCATCCATTTCTATACCGTTTATCCTACAGGGAACCTGAAGCATATCCCAGTGAGCATTAGGCACAAGGCAGGGTACACCCTGGACAGGGTGCCAGTCCATCACAGGGCACACTGACATACACATTACAGACACTTTGGACATGCCAATCAGCCTACCATGCATATCTTTGGACTGGGGGAGGAAACTGGAGTACCCGAAGACACAAACTGCACAATCAAACCCACAATCCTCGAGGTGTGAGGTGAACGTGCTAACCACTAATTCACCGTGCGCCCTAACTGATACGATAGAACGATTTCTCTCTCTATCTCTATCTTTGTGCTTCATGATTCATGTCTCTTCATTGGTCTTGACTTCTGGACTGCTTTCACATGAGACAAAACCATAGGCTATCAAAAGTCACAATAAAACCCCCCGTCAGTCTTAATTCTTACAGTTGATATATACATTACTGACTTTAGGATATTACTGAGTTAACAAACATTAAAAGGTGTAAAAGGGTCAGCAGTCATGGTGTAAAAGGAAATCCAACCCAAACAACATGTCATGCTGTCACCATACGCATATATTTTGGTATTACTGTTGTGCCCGATGCCTCCTGGGATAGGCTCCAGGTTCCCCGTGACCCTGAAAAGGAGTAAGCGGTTGAAGATGGATGGATGGATGGATGTATGTTTACAGAAATGCGGATTATACCGTACCATCGCCGTGAATATACTGAAATAACAGCTATAAAACATGCAAAAGCTTGAACTTTCCTGTACAACTAGGTGCTAAAAGCACTTAAGTGGTGCAGCAAAGGAACCAGGTCTAGCTAATTGTTCATTCTTTCTACTAATTTTCATTCTAGGCTTTGATGAAATATCAGAGCGTTTCTGCGTCTGTCCTTGTTGTTCTCATAGTTTATTTGAGCAGATTGCTATTGTGTCAACATGAATGAATGAATGAATGAATGAAAACATTCTTTAGAGAAACACTTGCACTTATATGTCAATTCACTGAAAAGTAAGAAAAACATGAATTAATCAATTCCTTTGTAAACATCCATCCATCCATCTTCAACCGCTTACTCCTTTATCAGGGTCACGGGGAACCTGGAGTCTATCCCAGGGAGCATCGGGCACAAGGCCGGGTACACCCTGGACAGGGTGCCAGTCCATCACAGGACACAATCACATACACACTCACACACCCATTCATACACTACGGACACTTTAGACACACCAATCAGTCTACCATGCATGTGTTTGGACTGGGGGAGGAAACCGGAGTACCCGGAGGAAACCCCCGACACACGGGGTGAACATGCAGACTCCACACACACATGGCGCTGGCAGGACTCGAACCCCGGACCCTGGAGGTGTGAGGCGACCGTGCTAACAACTAAGCCACCGTTACTTAGAGACATACTGGCATTAATGAGTCAATTTACTGAAGATTAAATTAACCATTTATTTTATTATATTTTTAAAAAAATATTTATTGATTTAAACATTATTTGGATAAATGCTCACAGACGTATGGTTCAATTTACTGAAGATTAATCAAAACATTTATTTATTTATTTATTTAAACGAAAAGCTAACATTATTTCCAGAAACATCCAACTTTGGAACGTCAGATGAAGTCACGCGCTTCCTGCTCTGTGATTGGAGGAAGTCACGCGCTTCCTGCTCTGTGATTGGATGAAGTCACGCGCTTCCGGCTCTGTGATTGGAGGAAGCATTCATTATTCATGAAGCTCGTTTTATGACCCAGCTCGCGAGCCACGCCTCTCTCCTGCGGTAAAGCTCCGTACGAACGAATTATTTATTTGAATATTAACTGAAACGACTAATGAACTAAAGTCGGAAATGTGTTTTAAGAAGTAGAAGAGAATTATAGAGGGACAAGAATCTCTAGAGAAATAACCGTCATATTTTCAGGTCGTTACTATGGTAACGGTAAGCACTCGTGGATCAAGTCCTTCAGCTAGGTGATAGTGACGTAAAACTCAGGGGTTAAGTATATATATATATATATATATATATATATATATATATATATATATATATATA
>JAFFST010053168.1:99381-111881 GCA_022414735.1 Noturus placidus
TGTCTAAAGTGTCCGTAGTGTATGAATGTGTGTGTGAGTGTGTATGTGATTGTGCCCTGTAATGGACTGGCACTCTGTCCAGGGTGTACCCCGCCTTGTGCCCGATGCTCCCTGGGATAGGCTCCAGGTTCCCCATGACCCTGATAAAGGAGTAAGCGGTTGAAGATGGACATAATATGAGAGACATATTATTTATTACTATTTAATACTATTTATTATTATTTATGTTTATTACAGTTTAAACCATAGACTTTGCAGTACATCTTTAATCAGCTCCTCATTTTATTATGTAAGGTTTTTTGAGAATGTTAGAAAGAAAGGTCAACGGATAAAAAAAAAAAAAACAAGAAATAAAAAGGAAATGCAAAAACTTTGTAATCATGTCATTATTGTGGGAATATAGGGCATTTAATCCGATGGGCATTTAACGCAAAAATAATAATAAAGAAAGGAAAGAAGCCCTTTACATCAATTCCTCTTTCATAGGTTTAGGAAATTGGAGAAATTTCACTTTGCTCTAAACTTTAGACATATCAGACATCTTGTTTAGTCCACAGCTTTACATGCAGCATATTGAATAGGTAACCTTAATGCCAGTGCTTAGATATTATTGGTTAACTGATGTTTAGGGGAGGGGTTTAGCGAAGTTACTGGGTCGCCAGTCACGAGATATTAAAAGTCTGATTCTGAGAACTGTTGGCATGCTCTGAGAAATCTGACGAGTGGCTGATGTACGAGTCTCCAAAGGTCCTTGAGTTCTGGGATTGCACTGATTTAGGGCAAAGGTTCCAGGTACTTTAATATAATGCTGTGAAAATGTATTCGCCCCCTTTCTGATTTTCTGTTCTTGTGGGTTTTATTTTCAAATTGGACAAAAACCAGGGGTTCAGTCGGGACGTCGGAGGTTCATGAGCTCTGACAATGTTGAAACACTGTCATTCTCAGTAACATTTCCATCCTGCTTAAATCGGAGTCACGGTGGACCATACATACACTCCTTCACAACAAGAGTCACCAGTCCAACTACAGCATGTTTTTGGGATGGTGGAAGAAAGCAGAGAACCCAAAGAAAACCCAGACAGACACAAGGAGAACCTGAGAAATGATCCATCCTCAGGTTGGTCGTAACATCTTCACTGAATGTCTAACTGACCAGCACAAACCCTTCAGCTGTGACAGTCAGGATGATGTGATGTAACACAGACTGGGATCTGACCTCCTACTGAGCATGTGCATTAGACAGGAGATAAAAACAAGACATGACTGTAGATGTGTGTGTGTGTGTGTGTGTGTGTGTGTGAGATAACTTTTGTTCTATCTACAGTGTAGAAGCAGTCATGACCATCACAGCGGGAGAAAAAAAGATGGACGAACAGATAACGTTACCGTATCACTACGTAGTTAACACACTTCTGTAGACGCACATACATTTTATTCATTTATCAGACACTTTTATCCAAAGAGACTTACAAATGAGACACACTCACACACCAATGGTAGCAGAGCTGCATGCAAGGTGCTAGCTTGCCATCGGGGGCAACTTAGGGTTCAGTGTCTTGCCCAAGGACACTTCGGCATGGGATCACCCGGGCCGGGATTCGAACCGCCAACCCTACGATTAGTGGATTAGTGGACAACCCGCTCTACCGACTGAGACACAGCCGCACATACGTCAGTAGCTTTCATTTCAAAGAATCTGACGAGTCAAAAACCGCTGGCTGTAAACACCGAACTCAGACATGCTAACCAGCTTCCTGATTTGTAACATGGCAGTATGTAGAAGCGTGGTTATCTGCCTTAAAATCAAATATCAATGCTTCATCACTGCCATTTACACTGCATGTACTGTACACTATGTTGTCTTATACTGTAACACAAATTGCCTGTGCATTGACATAAAGATTCTTATCTTCTTATCTTTTACCAATCTTTACTTAGACAAGTGTTTGCTCATTGTGTGTGTGTGGATTTTTTTGTACACAACATGATAGTGCTGGAAGCAGGATATTAACTTTCACTGTATGAACACACACACACACACACACACACACACACACACACACACACACACATGCACGCACACATTGTTCGACAAATAAAATAACATCTGACTCAAACATATTTAACACGAAGAACATTTATGTGGTATACGCTAGCTCTGGTAGATAAGGTAGCAGTGAAAGCGTCACTGTTCAGGCCAAGCGTCGCAAATCCGGCACGTGACCCGTGATCTACTTTATCTCACTCCGATCCCATCATCTTTCCACACCTGCAGCTTCTCCATTCGCTCGCTGGTCTCTAAAGTCCGAGACGATCCAAGTCAGTCAAAAGGAGCGATGTGATGCCATGCAAGAAATTCTTGAGGATTTAGAAAGATACTTAAGTTGATAAACAGGAATAGATCACGTAACAGAGGAGTCCTGATTCTAGTATAGTCCTCTTAAATTTTAAGCGTCCTGGGAACTCCGAAGACTCAGTGTGCTCATCATTGTTTCTCAACACGCCTTACAGTTTCCATCCTAAAACTTGTCAGAACACCACGGTTTGGTTTCATGCCACAGCAATGTGCAACGTCAATGAGAAACAGTAAGTGTGATTTTGAGCACAGTGGCGAGGAGAACCATCCGTGCCGTGCTTTAGATCAGCTCAAACAAGCGTCGTGTGGAACATAAATGAAACAGACTCGAGTGTTCTCCTAGAACTTCTAACCTACTGACAGTCCTGTTGGAGTTTGGTTCTTGAGGTTCTAGATACTGTTAGGGATATTGTACTGTAGATCAGTTTTTAATTCAGCTTAAGAGAGTTTATGGTGAGATCAGTGGTCTACGCTAGCGAGTGACAAGTCCACATAATTAACTACAGTATACAATTTATTTATCTGTAAAATGTATTCAAAAACATATTTTACCATTTTTATAAAATTAAATTTAAATCTATCTGTCTGTCTGTCTGTCTTTCTGTCTGTCTGTCTGTCTTTCTGTCTGTCTGTCTGTCTGTCTATTTGTCTTTCTGTCTTTCTGTCTGTCTGTCTGTCTGTCTATCTATCTATCTGTCGTTCAGTCTGTCTGTCTGTCTATTTGTCTGTCTGTCTATCTATCTATCTTCATCTATCTATCTATCTATCTATCTATCTATCTATCTATCTATCTATCTATCTATCTATCTATCTATCGGTCATTCAGTCTGTCTGTCTGTCTGTCTGTCTGTCTATCTGTCTGTCTGTCTGTCTATCTATCTATCTGTATCTAAATTGTTATTATTTTGTTTGAAAATATTTTTTTAGTACCGCTCTTCAGAAGATACATGAGATGTGTTCATGTTTCCCAGAAGACAAAATAATAACTATTTACACCAATCATCCTGTTCAAAAGTTTACACCCCCCTGTCTCTTAATGTATCGTGTTGCCTTCTTGAGCATCGGTGAACATTCGGACCTTTTGTAATAGTCGTGTTCGAGTCCCTCGGTCGTCCTCGGTGTGAAGAGATCTCGACATCATATAGTCACTGTTGGAAAGGAAAGGGGTCAGATATGTAGAAGATGCTGGAAAAGTAAAGAATGTGAAGGACCTGGAGGATTTTTCTGAAGACTGCTCAGGACGAACACGGGACTCGTGATGAACTCTCACAAAACATGACCATGTCACGTCGTCGATCATCCAGGTAACGACACACGGGATTAATAATCGACCGTGTGAACTGTTGAACTGGTTCATTAGTGTAACTTCAGTTATTATTGTGTCTATATGTAAACATCTGTTATGTGAAATATCTTAATTCGGGGCAGAACTAAATAAAAACCATTTTTATGATCCCTCTTATTTAAAAAAACCCAAAACAAAACATTTTGCAGACTCTGTAAGGCGTACATAAACTTATGACCTCGACTGTACACTCTCCAGAGACACCGAAGATCTCTGTTTCTTCCTTCAAAGCTGAACTTTTCTACGTAATGTCTCTGTACACATTTAACGAGAGGTCGTATATGACAGGATAAGATGAAACCGCCTCTGTTATGAGATTTACTTCTTCCTTTTTTTTAGGGATTTCACAGTAAATGTGAACTAACTGTAGGAACTAAACGTGTGAGAGAGGAAATTCGTAAATGTTGTACCGTATACATCATATTGAACCACGAGTCATTTGAGAACATCGTCTGGATTCGTATCATTCGTACCGCATCGTGTTTAATTCACGTGGAGGCTTGATGGTTCGAAAGAGGTTCCTTTTAATGGAGGGTTCTACCATTGTCGAGTGCCTCAGAGAGACAAATCAAAGAGATATTATAATTGTTCCTGAATTTCTTTGGGTCTCGGCATGATGTGTAGCTTTTAAGGATCTTCTGGTGGACCTTACTGTGTCAAGCAGCTTCTATTTAAGTGATGCCTTGATTGTGAGCAGGTGTGGCAATAATCAGGCCTGGGTGTGGCTAGAGAAATTGAACTCAGGTGTGGACAACCACAGTTATAGTATTAGTTTTAACAAGGGGGGCAATCACTTTTTCACACAGGGCCATGATGGTTTGGATTTTTTTTCACCTTTAATAATAAACACCTTCATTTACAAATTGCATTTTGTGTTTACTTGTGTTGTCCTTGACTATTGTTTAAATTGGTTTGATGTTCCGAAACACTTAAGTGTGACAAACATGCAAAGGAACAGGAAATGAGGAAGGGGGCAAACACTTTTTCACACCACTGTACACACACACAAATTTACAAACATTTACAAATAATGTACACATTATAATTTTTTCCCCCTGTCATTAGTATAGCATTTTAATTTTATCCATTTATTTTTGCTTACATTTTGCTTCTTTATTTATGTTTTTAAATGAATCAGTCTATATAAATAACATTTGTTAGCCTATTACTTTATTATTATTATTATTATTATTATTATTATTATTATTATTATTATTATTATTATTATTATTATTGAATGTTTAAACAAAGACATAATGTATTTTTTTGGTGAAATGTTATAAACAGTGGTCACGTCTCCGATCTGGTTGTGAAAGCATGACACGTAGCTCCAGACGTCACTGATAAACCTGCGTCCTTTACCGTTTCTGCTCCAAGAGATACCGAGGGAACTGGTGATCAGGAGCAAATGGAGATGTGTGTGTGTGTGTGTGTGTGTGTGTGTGTGTCCTCTTCATGTTGCAAGGATGTGTACTGTATTTGGAGATAACCTGAACTAATCTCACATGGTTAATCACTTATCTGAGTAAAAAAATAAGTGTGGTCATGTTTCACATGCACACACACACACACACACGCACACACACACACACACACACACACACACACGTAAATCCTTAAGCCTATCAAAGCCTGAACAACTCCAGACTCCATCCCAAGTCCAAAGCATTTCAGTTAAGGTTGAAAATCTTCTCCGATGGGGACTTTTGTTGCTGTGAAGCGAAAGCTGTGACTCCTGAGAAAAACATTTGCTCAGTAATGACTCCCTGCCTGCGTTTGGCACGGAGAAGCAGCAGGGGAAATGGGTGTGTTTGCTTCCTGATGCTCTGTGCCACATCGTGGAGTTTTTCTGGCTCTCCCCAGCACACCGAGACAAAGACGGTTTGATTCGCATCCTGAACTCTGCGTTTCATTAAGGCCTGCGAATGCGAACGCAGGAAACTTCGTCACGTCATTTGACACAAGAGGAAACCTGCATGAAATGTTTTCATCTCTCGCACACTTCCTGTCTCTCTCCATGGCGTCTAAAAAACTATACATTTGGAATCTATTTACAGTTAGATTTAAAGTTGTAGAACATCCGCAAAGCAAGTTGTTTCCGACATATACCTGCTACACCGTAAGCTGTTACTCGGGGAAATGAAAAGTTGGCTTGTCGTTCAGTACGTTTACACGGACAACGATAATCCGATATTAACCCGATTAAAACGATACTCTGATTAAGAAACTAGCATGTAAACAGCGATTAAAGTCATACTCGAAGTAAACACAAATCGAATTAAGACGTGTCCAGTACTCCTGTTTTAGTCGCATTATCGACGTATATTAATGCGTGCATTAGTGCATCACATGGGTAGCATTCGTCTAATGATTGCGCTTTCATAAAAATTTAAAATGAAACACCTGAAACTGTATACGGCCCCATAACGAAGACGAACTGTACGTCGATACGTGAAATTCTGGAGGGAACGACGGACGGCGTGGTGCGGTGATGTAATGACGTGTGCCGTTAATCTAATTAGAATCTATAACATGTAAAATGGGTACATGAAAAGAATATTCTAAAAGTGACTCATGTAAACACCTTAATCAGAACATTGTCGTATTCAGAATAAGGTCAATAATTAGATTACTGAAGTCAATCATACACATTACAACTCGAAGCTGCTAACACACTCAGTTTACTGGCTGGAGAAATAAACGCAATATTCACTGCAACAACTGCACATTTTACTGTTCTTTCTCTCTCTCTCTCTCTGTGTGTGTGTGTGTGTGTGTGTGAGCGAGAGTGTGAGCCACTCACAAACATGATGTTCGCAACTCGGTATTAAATCATATGCATTAAAATGCCGAGGTTTTATTTTAATCACATGTCTTTTATAGAAGCGATCCAACGCTTTAAGCTTTTGAATAAAACACCGTTTATTTCTGACAGCACGCGATAACTTTACGAGGATGACCTATGGATGTGTTTGTGTTTGGTAAACTTCCCATGCACTGAAAGTCCCTCTTCGCTCCGAAAACATAACGGTTAGCGTCTCGTCATTTCTGTGTTTATTTCTTCTTCGCCATTTCTGTGCTTCACTTTCTTTGCCACATCACAGCAGGTTGTACATCTACATAATACATCTCAGTTCGAGTTTCAGAGAATACAAACCTTTTTGGAATATTTAGAGTACTGTACAAAAGTCTAAAGGCAAACTGCTGTAGAGCAATCATGTAAGAAGAGAGAGAACGAAATGAAATGTTTCTGCATGAAATAAAACACTATAAAGAACACTAAACGGTAATACATGAAACAAAGGCAATTTTTGGTGTAATGATGCTTACTATAAAAATAAAAATACGTAGTCTCAGGTAGAATGTGTGCAGGTTTATAAGGAAAGGAGCCGTAAGTGTTATCGAGCTTCTTGCAGAACCCGACTCGGTTCTTCTGGAGATTTCGACTGTCGCACTCGAGTCTTATTTCTGCAGAGAAACCCAGCGGCCTTCATCGTGTTTATCGTCTGAAAAGTGTCTGTTATACACATTTCTCTCGAATTTTGTCCTGGAAAACTAATGTTTGGGAATCTGGAATGTTTCCGTACTGACTCGATAATGTAGACGTCATCAAATAAAAATCTATAACAAAGTTTGTACTGAAAAAAAAAAAAGGTGGCTAATACTTTTGCACAGTATAATTAGGGGAAAAAAATGGTTCTTTGGATTGTTTCTAGTTAAGACTTTTTCGTCTCAACTTTAAGGTTCTTAACAGGACTTTGAAGGTTTCTCCTAGACAGCGAAACGTTATTGAATGTATTTATTTTTCCAGGACATTTTAGCATGCTTTGTAATCTGGTGTAGTGAAATTACCCCCAGTGTGGCATTACGCCCGATACGTTTACTTCTTTTTTCCTCTTTCTTAAAGGAATACAATAACGCTTAGTAAATATCCATCCATCCATCTTCAACCGCTTACTCCTTTTCAGGGTCACGGGGAACCTGGAGCCTATCCCAGGGGGCATCGGGCACAAGGCGGGGTACACCCTGGACAGGGTGCCAGTCCATCGCAGGGCACAATCACATACACACTCACACACATTCATACACTACGGACACTTTAGACACGCCAATCAGTCTACCATGCATGTGTTTGGACTGGGGAAGGAAACCGGAGTACCCGGAGGAAACCCCCGACACACGGGGAGAACATGCAAACTCCGCCCACACATGGCACTGACGGGACTCGAACCTCGAACCCTGGAGGTGTGAGGCGGACGTGCTAACCACTAAGCCACCGTGCGCCCCCGCTTAGTAAATATAAATTATAGAAATGTATTGGATTAGGTTGAGTAATCTTGTTCAACAACAACAACAACAACAACAACTGACCCAGTTAATAAAAAGACAATCGACCTTACTATCGATCAAATAAAATCTACTAGTTTTTAAATAAATCTATTACATATTTTAAATAAAATCTCATCATGTAAATGTTTATTATTTCTTATTATGATGTCATCATTTAATAAGCCTACCCAGATTTATTTATTTATTTATTTACTTATTTATTAGAAATTTTACTCTATTGGCAGATAATTCAGCTTCTATCAAAATTCTTCAAAGGTTTAAAATGAACACATTTATCTTCCAATAGAGCAAAACCTTACGCTTAATTTCAGACTTACAAATGAGTAAAAATGTCTGGAATTATAGGCGCAATAATCTTATCTTTGTTTTAAAAAAAAATAAAGTATTATTAGATGAATGAGTCTATATTGAGTGTTCTTGCTTATTTGCTTATTTCACCATCGCTCGTCCCTCTTGACTCTACATCTTAATCTCTCTCTCTCTCTCTCTCTCTCTCTCTCTCTCTCTCTCTCTCTGGAGTAAAAGCTTGTGCCTGGGAGCGTCACTGTGAACTCTTGCCTTGTTCGAGTCGTGCAGCCGTGGTGCCGCAGACGTGCCCTGGACGTGCCTAGTATCTCTCTGTGGTCCATCTGGCTACTGATCGCTCCCTGGGTGCCAGGAAACACACGGGTCCATGTACAAGTGTGTGTGTGTGTGTTAGTGTGTTAGTGATTGCCCTCTGGCTCTGGACTCAGACATACCACAGTCGGGTTCGTCCATATCTCATCACTCACATGAATCTCTGTGTGTGTGTGTGCGTGTTTGGCCGTCATGTTATCAGCTCTGCGTTTGCCTCCTCGAGATCAGCAGGATCACAGTTTGTAAAATGGAGACGGAAGATTGTGCCATAACACTTTAAAGAGAGTGGGGAATTCATGACCTGTTGAGTGTCTGGGGTGTATAGGACGGTGTGTGTGTGTGTGTGTGTGTGTGTGTGTGTGTCACAGCCCAACTAGGTCAGTCTGGTGAACTTTTTACACACTATGTACTGAAGCTAAGCTTTTTTTTGTTTGTTTTTGGTGCAGAAATGGAAGATCAGAAATGACCTGTCACTATGTTTAACAGCAGAGAGGATGAGCGCCGTGGTGTCCACTGATTAAATCCAGTCTTTCTGCACCGGGAAGACGGAAAACCCAGTCATTCACAAGGTTTGTGATGAACGACGACTTGGTTCTTCATGAAAAATAGATTTTAGGGTTTAAAATTCAATAAAGCTGCTTTATTTTTAAGGGTTTAATGAAGATCATGTTAAGACACAAGAATTAATTCCCTGATTAAATCTTAATATCCTTCTAATAACCGACCATCTTAATCTATACCCAATTACTGTACGTATTCAAATCTCGTCTATCCCTCGTATAGCGTCCTTCATCTCTGAATACGTGAGCTTCTGATCTGGGATCAGTTCAATCTTAAAGGAAGCCTAGTTTTTGTTTTTCTTTAAATGAACACATCTGTTGTTGATTTCTAACAAAAAATTAATTGGATGAAAACAGTATTATATATACGAGTATTTTGTATGATTACATTATTAACTAAATGTTCATTAGCAAGAATCAATAACTTCTGCACATGCTTTAATATATATATATTAATATAATAATTAATATCATTATATTATTATCATTATCCGTGTAAACGGCGTGCTGAATGACGTGTACTAGACAATGAATTGAGATATGATAAAGAGTCTAATCGGGGCGGCTGTGTCTCAGTGGGTAGAGTGGGTTGTCCACTAATCCACTAATCGTAGGGTTGGTGGTTCGAATCCCGGCCCGGGTGATCCCATGCCGAAGTGTCCTTGGGCAAGACACTGAACTCTAAGTTGCCCCCGATGGCAAGCTAGCACCTTGCATGCAGCTCTGCTACCATTGGTGTGTGAGTGTGTCTCATTTGTAAGTCGCTTTGGATAAAAGCGTCTGATAAATGAATAAATATAAATGTAAACATTCAGCTGTAAGGATGAAAGCATCTACGAGCCTCCATGGCGTGTAGTTATGTTGTTAATGTCACGTTGATGTCAGTTTTAAGTGTTAATAATGTCATTTAAGGGAATGTAATGTACTGAGCCCAGAACGTGTGTGTGTATGGGTGTGTTTGAGAGTGTGTGTGTGTATGTGTGCGTGTGTGCTGCACATCAGGGGAGCGGTATAAAATGGATGAAGTTGTGAAAGTGTTAGCACTGTGTGGTGAAGCTGTTTGACTCACGGTTTGTTGCCGAGCGGTGAGTCACCACATCGAGGCCCCTCTGCAACTTGTTTGTTTTCACTTGTGACTCAAATACAGATGTGGAAATGTGAAATCTGGTGTAGAATCCACGCCAAGTTGAGAGCATCACGAGAGGGGAAAAAGTTGGTCAAATGAATGAATGAGAAATGAATGAATTATTCACATTGTCAGTATTTGATCGTTGTCACAAAGTAGCACTTACAGTACATTCGATGGCCAATAGATCTTGGTTAGGGTCACGGTGGATCCGGACCCTGTAATCAGTCCATTACAAGGCACCGTGCCTCAAAGGCCACTCGTATGGTGTGAGTAGTTTGGCGACGGGATTTTCTCCTTCTCTGAGCGATCGCAGAGGCTCTGATATTTTATCTGTGAGGAACTGTGTACCCTTCTGCGACTAGCTGCAGGTACAGTGCTGAGAGAAAGCCAACCAGAGTCTGAGAGTGTCACGTATTCCACGTAATGAAGGTTAGGACGGATGCAAATGCAGATAAGAGTTTATTTAGAAAGAGACAGGCAGTCAAATCCAAATCACAAGACAATAGCATGGTTAAAAACAGGCAAGGGTTCAGGTGATCAACAAACAGGCATAAACGAGTCGAGGCAAGAATCGAGAACGAGAAACAAGATCAAAGAACATGAATCAAAAACGAGGAACAGGGTACAAACGCTTGGCACGGTGATGACACACAATACTTCGCAAAGTGCAAAGAGACACGAGGGGTTTAAATGTCAAACGGAATGAGGGGTAAAACACAAGACAGCTGAGAACAATGATGTAACACATACGGGAAACAACCGATGACAATACAGGGGCGGAGACAGGACATAAACATTTACATTTACATTTACTCATTTACCAGACGCTTTTATCCAAAGCGACTTACAAGTGCACACTCACACACCAATGGTAGCAGAGCTTCCATGCAAGGTGCTAGCTTGCCATCGGGGGCAACTTAGGGTTCAGTGTCTTGCCCAAGGACACTTCGGCATGGGATCACCCGGTTCGGGATTCGAACCACCAACCCTACGGTTAGTGGATTAGTGGACAACCCGCTCTACCGATTGAGTCACAGCCGCCCTCAAACCAAACGCACGTGTTGAAAGTAAACAAAGTCAATGTCAATGAAGATGCAAAAGCGTGCGTTCGCTAAGAACGCACGCATCGTGCTCGCGCTTCCGAGCATGCTACAGCGCTAGCTCGAGGGGAAACTGTGACATCCATGTATTTGGGATTTTGTGGGCACAATCATATCGCTACTTTAAAACAAAACATTTTAGCATGTCAAACTCCCAGTGGTTGTTATGAACAACAAAAAATATAAACAAACACACCATAGTTCCTGGTGGAATATAAGGAAACTTAAGAACCCAGAGGAAACCCCTATGGAAATGAGGAGAACCTTCATTCTATCATCCGGCTCCAGAGAAACTGCAAAACCCTTCATCCTGAAGACGTTCCTTTATTGGAAGTCCTAAAGTAACAGCTTTTAATTGTCTTGGACTAATTCTCTTCCTGAAGTTAATTTGTCTCTGCATCCCTTCATCCGTTCGTAGATCCGAGCTTCTTCTGACTCACAGGAGGACCTCACACTGTAGAGGTTAACGTGAACATAGCACTTCTGATTCAGCAGGGTTTTTTTCCCCATCTGCTTATTTATTTCATTGGCAAATAAACATTCGGAATCCTCTGAGGACTCAGCCGATAATGTGCAATTTGCACAAAGTCTGATTACAAAATCAGCACACAGTAGAGGTGCCAGGGAGACCTGAAACGCCTCAAAAGAGAGAGAGAGAGAGAGAGAGAGAGAGAGAGAGAGAGAGAGAGAGAGCGAGTGAGAGAGAGACAGAGAGAGAGAGAGAGATGGAATGAAAGAAAGCTGTCACGAGAGTGCGAGAGACACAGAGACAGAATGAGAAAGAAGCATGATGATGATTATGACACAGAGACAAAATGAGAGAGTGAGACAGGATTAAAAGAGAGAATCAGAATGGGAGAAAGAGAAAATGAGAGAGTGAGAGAGACACACAAAGGCAGCGTGTGGGAGACAGAACTAGAGAGTGAGACATTATGATAGAGAAACAGAGAGAGAAAGAGAGCGAGAAGGAGTGACAGAGAGCCAGAATGAGATAGAAAGGGAAAAGAGAGAGCGAAAGAGGATGAGAAAGAGAGAGAGACAG
>JAFFST010053168.1:133186-149396 GCA_022414735.1 Noturus placidus
ATAAAAAAAAAAAAAAAATATATATATATATATATATATATATACTGTATTTATTTATTTATTTATTTTTTATATACAGTATATAAAACAGCATAATGTAAGGCATATCGAGTTACCTATAATCCTCACCAAACTTGTACTGCTTGCACTGAGATTAATATACTTAACACCAGGGGTCTTCAACGTTTTCCAGGCCAAGGGCCCCCAAACTGATGGCGAAATGGATCGGGGACCCCCTAATTATATATATTGTATGAAATTGTGTTATATCAAACTGGTACCAAAACTTTCGTGACCCCCATGCAGTAACTCCGCGGACCCCCTGTTGAAGACCTCTGCTTTACACTAAAGTGGTAAATTCAATGATAGAAAAGAACAGAGTTGAACGTAAACTCGATGATGTAAACCCCAACATGGGGTCTTTGCTGCGCCTCCAAACACACACACACACACACACACACACGGATGAATCATAAATCAGGTTGTATTTGTAGGCCTCCATGTTGAAAGGCCAAGTGATAATTATAGTAACAGTATAGCACATGTGAGCTTGCTGCGAGATTAGACAAACAGATTCATGTGTCAGAGTACACGCTCTACCCTTGAGAGGATCGTCTACATGTAGCATTTCTTCTGTCTGTCTGTCTGTTTCTGTGTCTACCTGCACTTCTACCTGTCTCAGAGCGACGCTGACATCAGCAGGTCACTGATTAACTAATGTACCGCTGGGCGGCTGCACAAGTGAACTGTAGCCTCAGCAGTGGGAATTTACCCTGCTATTGATTCGGCGCTTTATTATCTCGCGTATATTGGCTCGTTCACATTTCCAGCTGGCAGCAGGGACACAGAATCTACAGCCTTGAACATGTCGGTGACATCTACCAAAGCAAAGCACCAGCAAATTTATTGCAGTCGTGAAGGGGGGAGGAAAAGGGTTTGCAAGCCCTTTGGAATGATCACGGCTCGGCGTTTCTGCATGAACGGCTACTAAAATGTTATCTGAACTTCATCTGAGGCCGTGATAATGAATTGAGACAGCTTTATTGAACACTGCCATGATAAAGATGTGCAATAAAGTTTGGGAGGAGAACTAGCCTAACTCCCGGCTAAGCATTAATTCCATTCTTCCACATACGTTTTCCTCTCCTTTTTTCCCTTTCCTCATTTTTGTATTCAGCCCACAGCTGATTAACTGAAGGCCCACGTCTTCACCAAACAACTGGAGAAGGAGTGTAAATGGAAACCATTATATCAAGGGATTGAATCATGAAAACAGTTCCGGGGAAAATGGGGATTATATGTATATGTGGGAAGGCTTTCTACAAGATTTTGGGGCGTGGCTGTGGGGATTTGTGTTCATTCAGAGACAAGAGCATTAGTGAGGTTGAGGTCATATGCTGATGTTGATGTTGATGTGAGGAGACTCCAGTTCCAGTTCATCTCAAAGGGGTTGAGGTCAAGGCCCTGATCAGGACACTTGAGTTCTTGGATCTTCTTCCAACCTTTACACACGATGTCTTCATGGAGCTGTCTTTGTGCACAGGGTCATCGTCAGGCTGGAACAGGTTTAGGCCTCTTAGTTTCCTGTGAAGGGAAATTGTACATAATACAATTGCGTGCTTCCAACTTTGTGGAAACAATTTTGTGGAAGAACCACATATGGGTGTGATGATCAGGTGTCTGCATACTTCAAACGGGAAGGAAGCTATTGAAGAAAAAGGATTTCACACATTTGACCTTGATGTGACCTTGACCTTGTTAGGATTTTGATTCTAAAATGTAATTTGTTTATCTGCTGGTTTCAATGATATTTCCATATAAATCCTACAAAGATTCAACCACTAGTTCTTTAGAGATATCGCACTAACACGCATCTTGGATGGATGGATGGATGGATGGATGGATGGATGAATGGATGAATGGATGGATGGATGTATAGATGGATGAATGGATGGATGAATGGATGGATGAATGGATGGATGCATGGATGGATGGATGGATGGATGGATGGATGGATGGATGGATGGATGGATGGATGGATGGATAGATGGATGGATGGATGGATGGATGGATGCATGGATGGATGGATGCATGGATGGATGGATGCATGGATGCATGGATGGATGGTTGCATGGATGGATGGATGGATGGATGGACCAAATGTCATTCAATCTCTCTGGAAACATCTCAAACCTCATTTAGTAAAGATAAGGAAGATCAAGTTAATTTGACCCTTGTAGGTTTCAGAAACCTCACTAATCTACATAACAAGAAGTTTGGATAGCCAAGGGTTCTACAGTGGAAGAGTTTTACCAGTTAAAGACCTGCTCTTAAAGTCTGGATTCTGACTGGTCAGAATTCATTCATGCAGAAAAATGCAGTCACTAAGTGCCACTCCAGAGAGTCAAATTTCATATCTAGTGGGACAGATAGGAGATAGAAACGCCGAGAAGTCCAAAAAAATGTGTTACATTACCCGAGTAAACGTAATCACCACAGTAAGCAAGATTAAGAGAACCAAAGAAGATACCCTTTTCCCCTCTCAAGCGCTTTTGATGGAGTCCGACCAATATCAGATATTTAACATCAAACATCCAATGTACAGGTCTGACTTTGAGCAAACAGCTGAGAGAGAGAGGAATGGAGATACGAGGCTCGTGAAGTGCACCATGTTCTCTCTTTCTGCTGTGCTGGTAAACCTAGATACGTCACACCTCCTTATCTCTCTGAACAGATTAACATGCTGAATCTGCACACATGCATGCACACACACACACACACACACACACACACACAGACACACACACACACACAGAGCATGCTCTGAACAAGAAACCTATTAGCTGTTCTCTTGTTCTCACAGTATATCAACTTCTCTACTCACCTCCAAAACTCCTTTCGCTATTTATGATAGCAATTTGTTATTTCTGCTGTAAATTATTAGAAATTAAACTAAACATGCAATGACATAACGTATTGCTCATGTGATTTAAGAGCACAAAGATGGATAGAAACCAAAAACCACAAGCGCACACGTTGTGAGAGGAGTCGTGATTGGGCGTGTTTAACCGAGACTTATGGTTTAGAAATGTGATTAATATTCATTACTGCATGCGTGAGATTATCGTGTGCAAGATATCTGCAACGTGTCTCTGCATTTTACTTAAAAATAAGGAATAAAAGACTCGAGTATGTGCTAATATAGGAAAATACTCAACAACAGGGTGGTGTGATGAAGCGGCGTTGTTGTTATTGCCCTGAAGTTTTGTCAATTTGCAAAATTATAATTGGTCTGGGCCCAAACGACCCTAAACACACCTCCAAGATGAACACTGCCTTGCTAAAGAAGCTGAGGGTGAAGGTGATGGACTGGCCAAGCATGTTTCCAGATCCTAAACCCTATTGAGCATCTGTGGGTCATCCTCAAACGGAAGGTGGATGAGCACAAGGTCTCTAACATCCGTGATGTCATCATGGAGGAGTGGAAGAGGACTCCAGTGGCAACCTGTGAAGCTCTGGTGAACTCCATGCCCAAGAGAGTTAAGGCAGTGCTGGAAAATAATGGTGTCCACACAAAATATTGACACTTTGGGCCCAATTTGGACATTTTCACTTAGGGGTGTACTCACTTTTGTTGCCAGAGGTTTAGACATTAATGTCTGTGTGTTGAGTTATTTTGAGGGGGCAGTAAATTTACACTGTTACACAAGCTGTACACTCACTACTTTATATAGTAGTAGTATATATATATATATATATATATATATATATATATATATATATACGCATACAGCTTTACCTCTGACTGTTACAAAGCACTGACCTCAGAGACTCCTTCAATAACTGTTGAATAAACATCTCCTTACACAAAACTTCACCGTATCAACAATGATGAATGAATTTTCAAATCTGCTTACGTGGCACATCCACCATAGACGTCCCTACGAATGAACGGTTTCTATATACACGAGTATAATATCTATAGTCAGAGCTTGTAGAAAATGTATCACCCAATCAGAATCGAGCATTCAACAGCGCCGTGTTGTAACTTCAACTCATAAAGTAAGCTAAGAAACTGAACAGAAGCTGCTCTTGTTCCTGGGCACTTTAACCTCTTCTTCTGTCTTCAACAATGAATTAAAATGATCCAGCGTTTTTAATTCTTTCTCGGACGTACTGTCGATAAGCGGATTATAAACGTGTTCCGTGTTAAGTCGAGGTAAAATATGAACTGTGAACGTGCATGTAGAAACAAGGAGGAAATGAATGGTTTTAGATAATGTCTCTGAACATTCTGTTTCAAGATTTAAGAGTCAGGGATGGTTCGAATCAGCGTGGGCTCGTGTCAGAGGAAGAATGTGGCCATAGCATGAGGCTTAGCCTTTAACGTCCTGAAGCCGACTTTCCCAATCGTTGTACCGCCTTTTATTGTTTTACAGCGCTTATATGTCTGATTAAACTCACCAGACCATAATCAGACGTTTTATGACTTGATGCTTAAGTCAAATTCTAGATATTGGACTCTATTATAGAGCAATTTTCCTGTCAATGTTAATTATATATGTACTTGAGGTAAAGGTAAAATTTATTTTAAGCACTAGAAAAAAATAACTTAAGACAATACAACCTACAAAATCTGTAGCACTTTGGGTAGAAAGCAGCATTTGTGCTCGCCCCGCCCTCTAGAAATACGTTTTACCTTGAAATATAATCATAAAAATCCTATTATTTTTGCATCCGTTTAACACTGAAACATCATTTCTCTACGAGTCGTCCATTATATATGTGAACCAAACGTTCACATTTTAGTCCCATGATATTCACTCAGTCCTGTTACCTACATTTACATTTACATTTATTCATTTAGCAGACGCTTTTTTCCAAAGCGACTTACAAATGAGACACACTCACACACGATGGTAGCAGAGCTGCATGCAAGGTGCTAGCTTGCCATCGGGGGCAACTTAGGGTTCAGTGTCTTGCCCAAGGACACTTCGGCATGGGATCACCCGAGCCGGGATTCGAACCACCAACCCTACGATTAGTGGATTAGTGGACAACCCGCTCTACCGACTGAGCCACAGCCGCCCCTCACCACTGTGAAATATTTGGAATAATCCACAAGTCACATGATTAGCAGGAAGTTGCGTCATAGACACTTCCTGAACTTTTTAACAGTTTGGCTAAACGCTAGCCCACTCTTCGAATCATCCACGAATCCTAATCCTATATCTCTACAATTGTCATGTTGATAAAAACAAGACAATTTTGCGCGTACGTTATTGCTGAAAGACGAGCACTACTCTAGGGTTTGGACTAAACTATTAAGGGGCGGAGTCATGTAAATCCAAGCAGGCCCAGATAGCTAAGTGGGCGGAGTCAAAACAATTAATTTCATACATAGCAGCTACAAATTTTTCATGTTTGCGTTATAAACTCCGTAAATCCATGAAACAGTGATTGTAAATGTCGCATCCAGGCTTCTGTTAAAAAGATTTCAGACAGGAAATGAAGTCCATATGGATCCATACACCCCTAGAGGTGGATATTTTTTAAACAAGTATTTTATAAAGAAATCGTAGTTCTGTCTAATTCTTATTATATATTTTTTTCCACAGTAAAACAAGTCCAATACGGCTTTGGGGAATCGTTCCAAAAATTTCGCACAAGGATTTTCCTTTCAACCCAACAACCCTGTAATTTTTTAAATCCATTTTACACTGTTCATAGTTTCGACGAGACCTTTTGGTGGAGCTTTCAGGCATTCCTGATGTCTATATTTAGTCCAAGTACATTGTGTAAGAATGTGTGTGTGTGTAAGAGAGAGAGAGAGAGAGAGAGAGAGAGAGAGAGAGAGAGAACAAGCTCTTGACCTGGAACTCACCTGATAAGCCAAGTGCTCAATCAAACAAAGCAGTCTGGTGTTAATCACCATTTAATACATGACCAGCTCGCACCAGATAACCAGATAACCTCGTGTTCTGAAGTTGGCCTCATGACAGCCGAGCTCACATGGAAGACGAATTCTGCAAGAAATCAATGTGATCGTGCAATTCTGAAATTCTCATTTTATGAATCACTGTTATAATAGAAACAGTACAGAAATAAACCCTGGCTGTTTGCAAATACAGGAAGTGAAAAGTCGAGATCTGGATCCGTTTCTTCCCTTCATAATGAAGCATCATTGTTTCATCACAACATTTATTTTCATGTTTTGAAACAGTATGTTGGTTTACGTTCTGCATTCGACCCACATCAGCAAGAAATGAACGTTTTTGAAAAAGTCAAACAAAGGTATGGGGGAAAGAAATGCTTTAAAAGTTGAAAATGGCGGATCCGTTTGGAATTTAGAGTTATATCTACTGATTCAGTGCACTGGATCACTTTACGCTGTGTTTGATGAATGTGTGTGCTTGTGCACATGCTGTGTGTGCTTGTGCACATCCACATGTGTGTGCTTGGGCAATGCTCTTAAACCCAGTCACCATCGTGTCACTGATTATTTCAGTAGTGTTTCAGAAACAAACACGATCTCAAACCGGTGCAGGTGACTTGCCTGCTCCAAACACACCCGGATCCACTCAGGGCGCAGGGCTGTTAATGAGTGGATTAGGTGAATCAGGTGTGTTAGGAAGGTGGGGAACCTGTGCAGTAAAAGATCGGGGTGTGATTGTACAGCACTGAAATGAAAAACACGATTGACCCATCTGCATCCCCCCCCCTGTCACAAAAGAGAGAGACACAGAGAGAGAGAAATATGGACAGTGAGTGATCAGCCTTGCCCTTGTGTCTCTTGTGATTATGATCGTACTCCTTTATTAGTTTTATATTTTTATTACCTTTATTAGTAAATTCACTTTTAGTCTATAATTTTACTCATTATATCCTTCTTTCTTTCATTTTCCTGCTATAGTGCTTCAACATTGTCCTTCATTTATATACATATTTCTTTTATACAGAGAGACAGAGAGAGCAAGACCGAGAGACAGGGAGAGTGAGACAGACAGAGACAGAGTGAGTGAGACTGAGAGAGAGAGAGAGAGAGAGAGAGAGAGAGAGATGCCAATACATTGTAACAGAACAGTAGTGTATATTTGAACAGAACTCTCACATACTGCTGGCAACAAAAGTGAGTACACCCCTAAGTGAAAATGTCCACACTGGGCCCAAAGTGTCAATATTTTGTGTGGACACCATTATTTTCCAGCACTGCCTTAATCCTCTTGGGCATGGAGTTCACCAGAGCTTCACAGGTTGCCCCTGGAGTCCTCTTCCACTCCTACATGATGACATCACGGAGCTGGTGGATGTTAGAGACATCCTTGTGATCCTCCACCTTCCGTTTGAGGATGCCCCACAGATGCTCAATAGGGTGTAGGCCTGGAGACATGCTTGGCCAGTCAATCACTTTCACCCTCAGCTTCTTTAGCAAGGCAGTGGTCATCTTGGAGGTGTGTTTGGGGTCGTTATCATGCTGGAATACTGCATACTGATCATGCTCTGCTTCAGTATGTCACAGTACACGTTGGCATTCATGGTTCCCTCAATGAACTGTAGCTCCCCAGTGCTGGCAGCACTTATGCAGCCCCAGACCATGACACTCCCACCACCATGCTTGACTGTAGGCAAGATGCACTTGTCTTTGTACTCATCACCTGGTTTTCAAGCATTTGAGGGGTGTACTTACTTTTTTGAGATACACATACATTTTATATATATATATATATATATATATATATATGCGCACATGTATGAGTGTGTTATATGTCGTGCTTGAAAGTTTGTGAACCCTGTAGAATTCTCGATATTTCTGCATAAATATGACCTCAGACAATCAGATTTTCACAAAAGTCCTAAAAGTAGATAAAGAGAACCCAGTTAAACAAATGAGAGAAATATGATACTTGGACATTTATTTATCGGGGAAAATGATCCAATATTTCATGTCTCTGCATGGCAAAAGTACATGAACCTCTAGATTTAGCAGTTGAATTTGAAGCTGAAATCAGGTGAATGAGTGAGCACGGGGTTTTATTTAAAGAACAGGGATCTATCCGAGTCTGATCTTCACACGTTTGTAGAAGTGCATCATGGCAAGGAGATTTCTGAGGACCTCAGAAAAAGCGTTCTTGATGCTCATCAGACTGGAAAAGGTTACAAAAGCGCTTGGACTCCACCGATCAACCACAGATAAAGTTACAGGGAACGTTTAGTTTACAACGAGGGTCACACCAGATACTAATGGCAAGTTCCACATACTTTTACCTCTCACATATATGTAACATTAGATCATTTACCTCAATAAATAAATGACCAAATATAACACTCTCATCTCGTTTGTTTAGTTAGGTTACTACTACATATAAAGCTAACCCACTTTGTGTGAAACTCTGATGTTTTAGGGTCATATTTATGCAGATATACGGAAAATGCTAAAGGGGTCCCAAACTTTCAAGCACCACCGTATAGCCTTGCATTTGAACGATCTCGTTTTTCACCAATACCAGGATCACTGTTACTTGATTACCTTTATTCTACACTGGTTGTTGAATACAATCGATGCCAATAACGCGATCTGAACTTGAGCAAGCGAGAGATCTTGAGCGTGAGCTTGAACGCTCGAACAAACAAAGTAACTTGACGTTAATCATTATTTAATAAAAGTGAGACCGGTTCACGCCGGTGTGCAGAATTACGAGATAAGACCATGTGCTCGGTGTGCACCGTTTCTCATTGTTTGCTTAATAAATAAGTCAAGTAAGGTTTAGTTAGAAACACGGACACACGTGAGGAAGCCTTCTCTTCGAGACGTCACACTTAAGACACGTTGGCAGACGTCTCATTTCTTGAATACAACCGAGTAGTTGCGACGGGAACGGGGATTTAAGCTCACAACCTTCTGCTCAGTACTCCAAAAATCTGACAAGCGTGTACGTGTTCATTTGATCGACATCACCGTACAGAGATTGTTAATACTGCCAATATTGACCGTGACCGTGGATGACGCAGAGCGCAAACACACGCCGTACACGATGTACGGGTGAACGCAGGAACTAATAACGTGCAGGCGTGGACGGCTTTGTGATCGCCCTTATGAGCTGCTTTTAAATTAAATACACAGTATAATATAATTAAAGTAAAAATAATATTAAAAAAAAAAAAGATAAAAAGGAGGGAACAAAAAGGAAGAAAAAAAAAAACCCCACCACACACTACAAACACAGTGTTGACATTTTATAATCAATTTTAATTTACAATGCACAATAACCCGGTCTTTTATATATAAAAAAAAGAAAAGCAAGTTGGCCAGCAACGCTCATACTTCAGCAAAAATGCTAATCAAATATTTGAGGAACACAACATGGACGACATACTCTGCTTTAATTGTTTTGTCTCACTCCGCTCCCGTTTCAAAGTCTAATCTGACAACACATTGTGCATTTATTTTTTTTCTGAACAGTGCTATAACCATGCATCATGCTTTTTTTTTTTTCCTCCAAACCTTTTAAACCTAAAAGATATAGAAAATGACAAAAGGAATATTACAAAAGAATCAGAGAAAAGATGCTCAAGTTCTCACTATCACTTAGGTCACCTTGTCCATTTGTGGTCATTTTTTTTCTCCCCCTTTTTCTTTTAAACAGGTGTACAAATACACTAAAGTCTCTTTAGTGCTGTAGCCTGAGGTATAAAAAGTCAGTGTAGAAATGCTATAAAGATTTTGGCTGTCGGAGAATCGAGAAAGCAAAAGAAAACCAACCATTATGCTAAAGGACTAGGTTCTTTAATCGCCGCATGCTATTGTATTTTTCAGAAGCCTAATCAATGAATGAGTCAGCGAGAACCCACCCCTGGGTGTCTAAGCCTTCACTATGTACCGAGACAAACACACATCAGACGGAGACGCAGACTGGACCACGGGGTGTTACGGTGATGAAATCAGTTTGGCTTGTGTGGTTTTTTTTTTTTTTTTTTTTAATTCGACCAACACCCTAGACAGCATGTGTCCCATCCCTCTCTCCCTATCTCTCTCTTGCTGTCTGTCTAGGCCAGGGATAGTTTTGTAAGAAGGGTTTGAGGCTCAAGTGCAATTTAACGGCTTTTGTTAACACCAGCACTGTCTGCTCTTCGGTCTGATGCAACACGCTCAGAGTCTGTCTGGCTCTTCCGTCCCAGGACAGGAGCGCTTTCTAAGCACGAGCTCTATTTGTGCAGGACACAAACAGAAAGCTTCTTGTTCTTCTGTACGACATTATTTACACCTGTATGCAATTCAGGGGTGGACAAATCATAAACGCATCATCATCATCATCGTTGTGGTCGTCGTTTACCCTACCGGCTCTAATGAGCAATCTAGTCCCGTGTTTTGGTTGCCCGGAAACCTAATTGACTGCTATAAAGCGGTAATATAATAACGTATGGTGAGACGGTTCTCCAAGTGCGTTAAGAGTACCGCTCGACGTGGTTACGGTCACGTAGCACGTCGTGTTTGCGCTAAGACAATGTTTTGGGCACGAGACGCGATCTGTCCATCAGGACGCACGTAAAATAATATTTGAGAAACGCATGGCGGCTTTGTGCTGCACTGGTTTTGACACGTATGTCTCGGACTCGAAAAAAGTATTCCATGTAAGCCAATAAAGGAATAGCGTGTGTTTATTTATTTACTGTCGATTTGTCCACCCCTGCGAATTCGACGACCAAATTTACGCGACCGTCTAAGTTCCATAATCGGTGCACGTCCGTCTCTGACTGACTCTCCGTCTCAGGAACATCTTTTAAATTAAACAAAAAGAGCTTCTAACAAAGATATCATACAAGCAGATGATTGGAAGGGCGGAGGGAAGGAGGGGGAGGGGAGCCCCTTAAAAACAGCCCTCAGGTATAATTTAAGTCTATCCATTTCCAGGACACTGCTCCTTTTGTTTCTTCTTCCCATCTCTTTTCCTTGCCATTGTCTTGTGGGAGCCGTGACGGTTTGCCCGAACACGTTTGGAACGTTTCTTGTGAATCTGACAAGCTGCCACGGACTCGCGGTGAGGCTTTCGCGAGAAGCCGTGTCGAAAACAACAACAAATCTCGTTCGGTCACTCGCTGTAGTCTTAAAACAAGGGAAAAAAAACAACAACACATTCTTAAAATCCAACCCTACGCCATTCCTAAGCTCTGCTAATGCTTTTCCGCATTCCCTCGACGCTTATTTACACACCGTGTCAGACGGGGAACAATATCTGAGTGTAAGAACAAAGATGAGAGGGATCACGTAAAACCCGTGAACCGAGAGAAAACCGCCTGACTCAAAAATCCAAATCGCTCGGCACCTCTGAAGTTTCAGTTTTTGGGGAAATAAACCATTTTCAAATTTTAAAGTCCAGACTGCTAATAATAATAATCATCATCATCATCATCATTATAGTATTATAATATTTCTCATCTGATACCGATCTCGGAAAGGTTCATTCTTCTGAAACTGGCCTAAAAATGTTTTAGGAAATTCTCCATTTCCTTAAGAAAAGGTTAAACAAGATATTATAGTACAGAGTTGCCTCGCGTAACGAGTGACTCAATTTCACTGGCTGTTGTTGTTGGTGTTACAGTGGTCTCCAGGGGCGACGGTTGCCGCAGTAGCAGGCTGCACGTTGTCGGCCAGGTTGTGCGCGTGCTCCAGGAACAGGTCTTTGAGCACACTGAGCTCTTTGCTGAGCAGCTTGATCTTGGCCTCCAATCTCTCGTTCTCTTCTTTGAGCTCGTTGACGCGCTGCTGCGTGTCCTGCGCCTTCTGCTTGCTGCGCATGCGGCTCTTCTTCACCGCCAGGTTGTTGCGCTCGCGACGCTGCCTGTACTCGTCGCTGTCCTTGTCCAGCATCGACTTCTTCATCTTGCTGGGCGACGTGGCTTTGCCACCTCCTCCGGGGCTTACTGGGACGAGTTGAGGAACCTGAGAGAGAGAGAGAGAGAGAGAGAGAGAGAGAGAGAGAGAGAGAGAGAGAGAGAGAGAGAGGGGTGATGTTAAACACCTTCCTTGCATTAGGTTGACATCTATTTATACTTCATATATTTTACATTACAGAAAAGATATCACTGATTTTAGTCACTGTCGCATAATCTATTTCTGAAAAATATCGTTTATGTTGATAATCGATGATCGGGCTAGGTTTAGGAGCTTATTTTAGAAAATCGAGAGGCTCAATAAACCACGAGTATGAGCTTTAAACAAATATGCCAAATAATACTGTCTGCTGTGTAAGCGTCACATCACCAGCCCACTGCTAATCAAATAGAAATGAAACTGCACTAGCGCTTGCTATGTTGCGTAGTACTGAGTAATGTTTTTGGGAGGAACTGGAGAACCCTGAGGAACCCCATACATACGAAACTTCGCACAGACAAATCAGAGCTCAGTGAACTGAGAACGCCAGTAACGGCTGCTCCAAAGCGCTTTCCGGAAACATTCCTTGCACACACACTATTTACTTCACGCTAATTTTTTTAATCGAGCATGAAGTGTGTGTGTGTGTGTATTTCCAGTAGGTTTTTCACGTGCTAAGTGCTCCCAGGACCGGCTCCGGATCCAGAACAATGCTTACGGATAAACTCATCTCAAAAGGAGTTCAACTGTGCACTATATGGGTTTTAAAAATGATTACGAAACACCACATGTAGTGTGCATGTACATTAGGGGATTTGTGTGCCATGTTCGAGGGGGGCAAATACATAAGTAATAAATAAATAAACTCCTAAATGAAGATGGGCTGAGGACGGTCTGTGGTTTTGTGGTTGAAGCGAAGCATCAGCAAGAATTACAGACTGATGTGGGAAAAATCAATCAAATCAAATCATTTAAGCTCATTAATATCTGACGTATGATTGGCTCGTTAAAATTCTTATTTCACTGAAATAAAAAACGAAAACTATTAAAATGAATTGCACTGCAATCAAAGTCACTGATAAATACATTGCATACTGTGCATAACCGTATGCACAGTACATGCACTAAAATGTAACTGATAGATCCAACGTATAGAAACACGTGTAAGGACATCTAAAGAAAACTATAATTAAACAACAATATAAAAAAATCATCGATAATGTTAATCTGTGTGCTCGGCCAACAGGTGGGTTTAATACGAGATGGCATGCGTGTACGTATATAATCATGCCGGTCTATGCAGGTGTGTGTGTGTGTGTGTGTGTACTTGCTGCAGTCCTGCTGTAGCTCCGGCAGAGTTTGCGACGCTGCTATGAGCCTGGCTCTGTATGACGCTCACTCCGTTCTGCACTGTGCTGGTTAACTTCTGCTGCGGCTGCTTGTTCATTTGGATCCACTGCCTCTCTCTTGTGCTCGCTTCTGCACCTTCGCCCGCTGCTGGATGGTGCTGAATGCTGTCGAAAGGTTGGTTGTGACTGCGCCGCCTCTACGGTCCTGAGTGGAAAGAAAAACGGAGAAGGAACTGTCATCGGAGCATCATCGTGAGCGCAGCGTTGCCAGGTCTGCTGGATTTCTGCAGGTAGAACTCTACTACTATTGAACTACTGTCATTTATGTTATATATATATATATATATATAATTATTTATATTTTCCCTTCACAGCTTAGGTGCTCTGCTTCCATTTAAGTAATTCTCTCTAATTTAGTCAGTCATTCATTTCATATACACACACACACTATAATATATATATATATGCATTGATCAGTATTACCCAACTTAGAGCACACAATTATTCCAAACATAACTGGAAAAGCCCAATATGCCTTGATCTTGGTCTTCATTTTTGCCAAGTATACATCTTAACCCATTGTTTTATCATCATGTTCTACACATCTTCCAGGTAATATAATAATTATTTTTAAATACATCGACCATTGCACCTTTAATAGTGTGTTTGTAAAATAAATCAGTATTGAGGGAGTGTGTGATGTTTTCAACCTTTTTAGACGCCTTTAGTGACTTTATTTAAGAAAACAAACGAACAAAAAAAAAAAAAAAAAGCCTACTGACAACTCCAGGGACTTGCAGAGCAGATATTAGCGACTCTACTGCACTCAGTACCGCTTTCCAGCACACATCTCCACTGCTGGTTGTACAAGCTGGTTCACTCGACCCACCACCAGAACATCAAGACCGAGTTTACATACCGTGATGTTTCCAAAAGATCAATCACATATTAGCATATCCCCCAAATGACCAATCACCGACCGCCACTGTTCCCAACGACCAATCGTCGACCATCATTTCCCCCAAACGAGTAATCACTGATCACCATTTTCCCCAACAACCAATCACTGACCACCACCGTTCCCGGACCAATAACAGGTTCCCTCAAACGACCAACCAGCACTGTTCCCAACGACTAATTCAATTCAATTCAATTTTATTTGTATAGCGCTTTTTACAACAGACATTGTCTCAAAGCAGCTTTACAGGAATATAAACACAGTACACACACAGTAAAAGTGAGAAATTATCCCAACTGAGCAAGACACTGAGTGGCGACAATGGCAAGGAAAAACTCCCTAAGATGTTTAAGAGGAAGAAACCTTGAGAGGAACCAGACTCAGAAGGGAACCCGTCCTCATCTGGGTCACAACAGATATTATATCTACTCACTCAACACCATTATTCCCAATGATCGCCCATCATCAGAGTAATGAAAGAAAGGGACAACATTATGGCCAATGTGAGAACATGGAGCTATAAATCCGCAAAGATTTATCACCTGCTGCTCCACCACCACCCTGGATTCCAGAAACTTCATTTGTGCGCGCGCACACATTTTATTATGCACCAGTTTCCTAATAAAGCATAAATAACCCATTTGCAGAAATAATAACTGGACTTATTGGTTTCTTTGCACATTTAATCATGTAAAACGCACATTTTATCCACAGTGCTGGGCATGCACCTTCTTAAAAAAAAATAATAATAAAATAATAATAATAATAAAAAAAAGCAGATCTATTCTAGAGCTCTCATGAGAGAGGGGGGGTGCCAATAGTTTCGGAGCTCGACTGTGTGCATCTAGTCGGTTTTAAACCTCATGCCACATTAATAACACTGTTTCATGTTTACTGCAAGAGCAGCAGCACCGACACTTTCACCTGAGCTCTCTCACACACACACACACACACACACACACACACACACACACGGTAAAGCGCGTTGCTCTGCGGTTGCATCATCATCATCATCATCACCAGCAGCAGCAGCAGCAGTAGTAGTAGCGCTCGCGCCGCCGCTGTGTGTGTGTTTTCCCGGGCACGGAACCGGAAACTCTCTCCGCGCGTGCACAACTCAACATTTTTTTTTTTTTTTAAACAAAACTTACATTTTTTTTTAAAATAATAATAATCCTAAAAAGACTTGTGTATTGATTTAAAAATGAAAAACAATAATAATAATAATAATAATAAAAAAAAAAATTTCCGAGCTAGCTAGCAACCTATGCTAACCCGCTGACATCAGTTACCCAAGTATTGCTTCATACGCAACTGAGCAGGAATGACGGGGAATACCGCTAGCCAAGCACTCCGCTAGCTAGCCATGCTAATCAAGCTTTTCATCACACTTCCCGGCACAACGCAG
Organism: Noturus placidus; assembly: GCA_022414735.1. Taxonomy (NCBI): domain Eukaryota; kingdom Metazoa; phylum Chordata; class Actinopteri; order Siluriformes; family Ictaluridae; genus Noturus; species Noturus placidus. The sequence continues at coordinate 148,771 of JAFFST010053168.1, forward strand.
AATTTAACGTTAACGACAATCTGGAAGGAGTTTTTTTATTAAACGTTCGACTGTCCACGGAGTTAACCGTGGCGATGACGTCACCCTGTCCCTCACACACACACACACACTCCTACCCAACTTATATCCTATTGTTGTGACACCTACGTCGACCATGTCTCATTTACCCCACGAGGCAGTTTAATGAAACATCTCTACGCTCTTCCTGTGTATTTGAAAACAAATAGAGATCCCCAAACGGAAACCTGTGTTGCAATCAAGTTCGCCAGTTAGCACGCGAAGGAAGGAAGCTCCCAGAACTCACCTTCCTGTCCTACGCTGTGATCTAAAGAGACACTTTCCTTACCGTATCAAGGTTTAAACCTTGCCGATCGTCCACACGTACATCAATGAAGCAGGTTCTTTTTCTCTCAAACAGCACCGGAGCATCGGAGACGCTGTTATTGTTTGGTTTGCACTACTAAGCCGTGCCTGAGAGTATTGCGAAATCGCTCTTCTTTTTCTTTTTTTTTCCCTTTTTTTGACCATGTAGGGAAATCTGTCCGCTAAGCCAATCAAAGAGGAGTATCTAAGACGATGACGACACACCGCGCACGATGGACAGCTCGTTTGACCAATCGCGTGAC
>JAFFST010053168.1:160899-173399 GCA_022414735.1 Noturus placidus
TAATAAGTACGAAACCTGTCGATAATAAGAGGTTGTGATTTCCAACAGTTTAACCAAAATAAATAAATAAATAAATACATTTGACAGACCCTACTGGCTAGTCTTCACAGACCTCCTGGGGGAAATCAGTTTCTGATGCGAACAGCGTGTTCATAGTGACCGACTGATCGTTTGTTTGGCGTGCTGGTTTGCTGTAGAGTTTTATAATGTGAGGATCGGTCACACGTGTAATCTTCGGTGAGCGTCAGTTAACATAACAATGCGGACATCTTTTGGCGAACGTGCTCACATAAGTGGACTGGGATATTTTTCAGAAATGCTGCCAGGCATTTTTTTTGAAAACAGACAAAACATTTTCGAAAATATCCGTATACATATGGACGGGGCCCGAGAGACACGGAAAGGATTGCGTAAACCTCACAAGAAAAAGCACGGTAAGACTTCACAGCAAGACACTGACTCAACAGGCTATAAATAGTCCAGCTAATCCTAACTAAACACAGAACAGGTGAACACGATTAGGTAACAAGCCAATGACCGATCTCTCGCTCTGACTTTATTGTGATTTCACGTATGGACACGTTGAAAAGCATAACATCCTGCATTATCCATCTTTAACATCTGTCCTGATATGTGTTCTTCAGCCCGTGTCGTCACTTCATGTGTGGTTCGTTACGTGTTGCAGATTTTATTTTGCATGCATTCCTCATGGAAGATCTCCAGCTGGCTCCTAATCCTTATCAAAGTCTGAGTGGACTGAGAAATATGTAAAGTCAAACACTGCAGTACTGTCAATAGCTGTGTGTGTGTGTGTGTGTGTGTGTGTGTGTGTGTGTGTGTGTGTGTGTGAGGGGGAGGAGGGCTGGGCGAGTTGTGCACATATGTTTAACTGTACTATTTGACTGTCCACTCTGTTTTATTTGTCTTTTGATAAAATTTTAACCAGGCCCTTCGCTGTGAATTTGACTGCATGCTTTTGACTGAGAAAAGAGCTTTCCTTGTACAAAAGCCAGACATCTGCAGTTACTCCCGTCGTTCCCGCTAGTTATATTTTATCATGCTTTTTATTTTGTGTTTGAGTTTTTAACCTAGTGCTATTTCCTCGAATATCGCACAAAGTCAAGACAATCTTCACTCCAGTCCTTTCCGCATACCCGCTAGCAGGCTTTAACCTTTAACCCTGATGTTCTGTTCACTACACACCAAGAAAAAAAGGTTCTTTAAGGTTTCAAGGCTTCTTTGACTTTCAAATAATTTCTCTAGTTTTGAATACGATAGTCCCCTACTGTTGTAGAACCAAGGAACAACCAAATCAGTTTAGACTGAAAACAAAGTGTATTTAGACATATATATGTCATGTATGTCATGTATTATTGTTTGACTGGTATGTATTATTCTGGTTTGACTGGTTATTCTGGTGGAAATGTTAAAATATGCCTTTTATACAGCGCAAGCAGTATTGACTGAGAAACTGGGCACCACATACAGTATTTGGGGTTGGCATTTGTTTTCATCTTATTACCCTCATCACAAAATGAGCTGAACATAAGCTCTGTTAGGCAAAGTTACACCAACCATATACATTTATTCATTTAGCAGACGCTTTTATCCAAAGCAACTTACAAATGAGACACACCAATGGTAGCAGAGCTGCATGCAAGGTGCTAGCTTGCCATCGGGGGCAACTTAGGGTTCAGTGTCTTGCCCAAGGACACTTCGGCATGGGATCACCCGGGCCGGGATTCGAACCACCAACCCTACGATTAGTGGATTAGTGGACGACCCGCTCTACCGACTGAGCCACAGCCGCCCGTAATAAATTCATTTAATATAAATATAAATAGTCGTCTAATATCATTCCATTTCTAGCATTTTTAACTTCGAACTGGATCATTCTGGGGCGCACGATGGCTTAGTGGTTAGCACGTCTACCTCACACCTCCAGTGTCCGGGGTTCGAGTCCCACCAGGGCCATGTGTGTGTGAAGTTTGCATGTTCTCCCCGTGTGTCGGGGGTTTCCTCCGGGTACTCCGGTTTCCTCCCCCAGTCCAAACACATGCATGGTAGTCTGATTGGTGTGTCTAAAGTGTCCGTAGTGTACGAATGTGTGTGTGAGTGTGTATGTGATTGTGGACTGGCACTCTGTCCAGGGTGTACCCCGCCTTGTACCTGATGCTCCCTGGGATAGACTCCATGTTCCCCGTGACCCTGAAAAGGAGTAAGCGGTTGAAGATGGATGGATCATTCTGACACAAACGTGTGTGTTTGTTTACCTGCTGTTTATACACAACACAAATTGATCTGCAGAGTGACACAGAGTAAAACAAACAACAACAAAAAACTTTTATTCACAACAAGAAATAATAAAACAAAAGGTTACATGTATCATGAATCCATTATAGGTGAAACACATTACAGAAACGTTTTTTTTTTTTGTTGTTTTGCACTTTTTTAAATAAACCTATTACGTTCAGGACACTCCCTCTCTGAGCCTCTTACAAATATAGACTCAAAACACACCCACGTTCCCACCTATGCCCTTCAGGACACTCCAACGTACATCCTTTTCCATATATACTGTATATAGACTCAAAGACACCATTATTCCCTGCTATGGTCTTTAGGACACGCCCACTCAGATCTTCTTCCATATATTGACTCAAATACACGCCCACAATCCCACCTATGCGCTTCAGGACACTCCAACGTACATCCTTTTCCATATATACTGTATATAGACTCAAAGACATACCCATATTCCCTGCTATGGTCTTTAGGACACGCCCACTCAGATCTTCTTCCATATATTGACTCAAATACACGCCCACAATCCCACCTATGTGCTACAGGACACTCCAACGTACATCCTTTTCCATATATACTGTATATAGACTCAAAGACATACCCATATTCCCTGCTATGGTCTTTAGGACACACCCATTCAGATCCTCTTCCATATATTGACTCAAATACACGCCCACAATCCCACCTATGCGCTACAGGACACTCCAACGTACATCCTTTTCCATATATAAACTGAAAGACACCCATATTCCCTGCTATGGTCTTCGGGACATACCCACAGAGATCCTCGTCCACATATTGACTCAAAGACACGCCCACGCTCCCTGCTGTGATGTTCAGGACACGCCCACACAGATCCGCATCTATATATTGACTCATAGAAACGCCCACATTCCATGCTAAGGTCTTAAAGGTACGCCCCCACAGAGATCCTCATCCATATATTGACTCAAAGACACACCTACATTCCCTGTTATGGTCTTTGGAACACACCCACTCATACCTTCTTCTACATGTAGACTCAAGGACACGTATATGTCCACATATGGCGTTCAGGACACTCTAACGTTCATCCTTTTCCATATATAGGCTCAAAGACATGCCCACATTCCCACCTATGGCTCTCAGGACACACCCACTCAGATCCGCTTCCATATTTGGACTCAAATATGTGAGTCATTAATGTGGACATAGACTTAGGTCCATCCATCCATCTTCAACCGCTTACTCCTTTTCAGGGTCACGGGGAACCTGGAGCCTATCCCAGGGAGCATCAGGCACAAGTCGGGGTACACCCTGAATGGGGTGACCGGCCATCACAATTCAACATGCAAACTCCACACGCACACACAGGGCAGCGGCTGGAATCGAACCCCCAACCCTGGAGGTGTGAGGTGTGAGGTGAGCGTGCGAAACCCTAAGCCATTGCACATCCTCTAGATTAACACATAAAATAAAATTCCGTGTCATCTAAGAAAAAGTCTTTGAGTTGGCGCTGCTAAGCATTTACATTCATCATCATTATCCTGCGCAATTATGTGACTCGCTCACATGACCAGCACCAGCGGTCCATAAAGCGCTGAAAAGGCTGAAATTTTGTGGTGGAAGCACTTAAGTAGTTTTATTAAACAGGCTTTCAGGAATAACCAAAAAATGTCTAGTCAGGCCACGTTACTGAGGGAAGCAAATAACCAACTTCATAATATTTTGATTTCCAATATAACAGCGAATGCACCAAAGGAATATGTGGGTTATTATTTTGTTTTTTTCAGGAGCGCTAGTAATGCAGTGTGTGCGGTCTGGAAGATATATGGACGGCAGGAACACAGATTTATTGCTGAAAATGATATATTCAAGTCATTAGAAACTAATAGGTGTGTAAAAAAAAAAAAGAAAATAGTGGTACATTAGATGTAATAGTAGACGTGTTGAAAACTATATGAGAGAACACACACACACACGCACACACACACTCACACACACACACACACGTTTCCATCTAATTCAGCCTTACATACACATACACACACCCACCATTCTTATCTATTTACTCGCACTATCTTTGACATCTGGCCGTACCACAAACCGCATGCGTGAACCCTGCATTATGTAATCATAGAGTTGAAAAAAAAAAACCCCTGAAGTGTTTACACTAATAAAACTTAACATTCCTCATTTATCGCCCAGCTAAACACGGACGTCCACGAGGGAATGATAGAACATGACGTGTGTTTACTTGGCCAATGGATGAATCTCGATGTGGACACGTTGGAAGTGTATCATGGTGAGCCACGTGCTGCTCCATATGGATGACCCAGGGCGAGTGTGTGTGTATGTGTGTGTTCTTCAAAAGTAGAAATGTTTAAACTCAACAGAGATCTCTAATGACATCACAGTTGCCACACGCTGGGAAAAAAACTCGAGATCAATAGAGAGAAAATATCATAAAATCAGAACATCATCACGACGTTGGCCAGAAAGAAAGCACTGAATATAGCGCACAGCGTTTCAGCATCTACGGGAGACCTTATGAGGTTTTTTTTCCAAGCAGGATTTGAGACTTTAAAGACAGCGAGAGTTCTTACTCTTCTTCAGAAGTGCTGAAATATGTTCCAGACTCTTCGCTCAAGTTAAGATAGAAAGAAGAAAGACTCGCTGAAGAAAATGATGTCCGGCGTCATATCACGCATTGATTTTACGTACTGATGGTAAATCGCTTCAGCGATTGGTGGGAAGGGTAGGCGGCACACGCTGATGACATCAGAGGCCTGTGAGTGGTTAAGAAGAACGTTAACGTAGGAACTACTTGACAAAATCAAGTCTCTTGGCCGATACGTTACACAAATATTATAATGTATAAGCATGATGGTATTACAACTGAAAGAATGTACTAAATTTTCATGGTTACATGGTTTCAGGGTCACGGCGGATCCGGATCTAATCCAAACCCAGATTGGGAGGGACGCCAGTCCATCACAAATACCTTCACACACTCATTCAGGTCTAGCTGCACTGCCAGAACGTTTTTGGGAGGTGGGAAGACTCTGGAGAACCTGGAGGAAACCCATAGAGATACAGGAAGAACATGCAAAAATCCACACAGTAACCCGAGGATCTCAGGATCAAACCTGGATCTGTGAGACGGCTATGCTGTACCCCTGTGTCTTATTCTGAGAAGTTTGAAACTTTTAAATTATTGGCGCCCTTGGGTTTGGGATTGAGTCGATCAGAGCTGATCAGATCTGAAAGCCAATGAGACTTTACAAGAACAAAATGGTTCCAACATGAGGATTTTAAACAAAGATGGCAACCAGTATCGCTATCGGGCCGATTTAGGAGCGGATATCAGAGAAAAGTTTTCGGATATCGATCCAAACGGTAAAGGATTGGATTTGGAAGAGAGAAGAAACATTTCCATATAAATGCGCACGGTGGTTTAGTGGTTAGCACGTCCGCCTCACACCTCCAGGGTTCGAGTCCCGCCAGAGCCATGTGTGTGTGGCGTTTGCATGTTCTCCTCATGTGTCTGGGGTTTCCTCCGGGTTCTCCGGTTTCCTCCCCCAGTCCAAAGACATGCATGGTAGACTGATTGGTGTGTCTAAAGTGTCCGTAGTGTATGAATGGGTGTGTGAGTGTATGTGATTGTGCCCTGCGATGGACTGGCACCCTGTCCAGGGTGTACCCCGCCTTGTGCCCGATGCTCCCTGGGATAGACTCCAGGTTCCGCAATACCCTGAAAAAGGAGTAAGCGGTAGAAGATGGATGGATGGATGGATTTCCATATAAAAAGACTTTTCCCCTTCAATTTAGAATTAATTTCATTATATTTGATCATATTTATTATAATCAACAATGTAGTGATTTTTGTGTGAAAGAGTTTCACTTTGAAGTGCTTCAGTTTAAAAATAAAACAATTAAAGGTCGGTCGTTTTTAAAGAAAACAATATCCGACAGACGCGGATATCGGTCATTACAGTGTGAGCGTCACTGTCGGAAAGGACAGATGACATCATGCCATCTCTAAATGGAAGACGTGTGTGTTTTTCTTCTTTTCTTGGCATCGTTGATGCGACTGAGAACTTTATCAGTCCGATTTTTGCTGCATAGTTTCATTTTTCATGCTAGAATGAAATGATCTGTGACCACATTAACTCTAGGTTAAACACCTTGATGCTTTTACTACTTACAGTACCTCTGGCTTGAAATCAAAGTTGTTTAAAAAAAATAATAATAATAATAATCTTATCCTGGTCACAGCTTGAAACGTCTTATCTCATTCATAAGAAAGTTTCGCCCTCGATTCCTTTGATTTTTTTCTTTTTCCTCCGTTATGGCAGTCTATGATTTTTTTTTTTTTTGCGTTTTGAGTTTCAAGGTCCATGTGAAAATAATTGTTTCAAAAAAAAAATAAAAATAAGCAAAGCAGAGAATGTAAGTCGTTATTGTGGGTTTTTCTTCTGTTCAAAGGTGTGTGATGGTGGTTTGGCAAAGATCTGGCACGAATAAGAGGTAATGCTTTCCTGGCTATGAGGACCGTCGCCAATGGCCGATTGCTTTCTCAGTTAAGAGCGAGAGAAACGCAGAAGCAAACGTTCTTCACTAGCGTCTCTTCGCTAGCGTTTCTACTGTATATTAAACACTCACTAGTGCGTTTTCTCAATGTTCTGGACTGCCATGTTTGAAAGTTCACGTCTCAGAAATGATAGCCTTCACAACTGGTCTGGACACGAGTTACACGTATTCTTTTTAAATGTATTTTATTTTATTTTTTTTTACACCAGATTGGCATGTGGTTTGGATTTTGGGCAGCAGAATGTATTTATATATTTGTGTATTTTGCCTATGCGGTGGGTCTTCAGGATCAAGGACTTAGCATGAAAACCTCCACGTCCCTTTCGTGCTAAAACCCAACGATGAGAATTTTTGTGGTCAGAGAAACTTTGTCTGGTTTGGACCGAGGTCAGAGCCTGTCACACTAAACAGGCTGTTTGCATCAGGAATGAATTTGTATTTATCTAAGAGAGGCCATCTCCATGGCTGTAGTTTACTCACCGGATGCTAGCCATCCAGTAGTTCCGTGATGGGGAGAGAAAAAAAAATGCATTGTGTTTAATTATACACATTTCTTTTCTCTGTCTGCTGCAACTTGAGAAGTGTTATAATGTGGATCGGATGAACAGAAAGCTGTAATTAAAACCACTCGCACAAACCTCCGTAAACGGCTCCAGGAAATACTGTATGACAAATCTGTGAGTGTCTGTGATTAGAACTACTTAATTGCTTCTTAAAAGTTCTGCGCTAAATCGATTCGTGTAAACGTGCGACTAAAACCCACAGTGTATCTCTCATGATCGTACATGTAATATGGGCGGGGCTGTGGATCAGGTCGTAGAGCGGGTCGTCCACTAATCGTAGGGTTGGCGGTTTGATTCCCGGCCCACGAGACTCCACATACCGAAGTGTCCTTGAGCAAGTCACTGAACCCCAAGTTGCCCCCGATGGCAAGCTAGCACCTTGCATGGCAGCTCTGCTCCCATTGGTGTGCGAGTGTGTGTATGTGTGTGTGTGAATGAGACACAGTGTAAAGCGCTTTGGATAAAAGCGCTATATAAGTGCGCCACTTACTTAATATTGTTTTGCGAGCGCTCACACAGCTTAGAAAAAAAAACAGACAAAACGTTTATTCGGACCGATTGCGTACTGAAGTGGGGGCGTGTCTTTTGAACTCGATTTGCATATTATAGGACTTTAATCCGGATCAGTTTTGAGCATTACGAATGGGCTGATTTCAATACTTCTCGTGCTGTGTTGGTCTTTGATTACGAAACATTTTGAACGTTTCAATGAAGTGTTGTTGGTCTTGCGATGGATTGGCACTCCATCCAGGGTGTCCGCCGCCTCGTTCCCCGAGTTCCATTGGGTCGGCTCTTTCCTCCATCTCTCGATGTAACTGAGAAACACCGAAACGTAAACGTCTTGACGATGTCGGAACTTAACGTAAAGTTACAGCTTTATCTCTGACTCTTCCAAAGCGCCGACACTGGAGAATCATAGATTATGCGAAGCATGTGATTTAGCTGTTACCATCAACACATCAACCAACCAATCAGAGTGGAGAATGCGTTCGACGAAAATAACTGTCATGGTTTTATTTCCCTACATCAAACATTATATCAGCTAGCGTGACAATGACCGCTAACACTTGTATATCGCTAGTCGTGGGACGTTTATAACATGGCTATGTCTGTCATATAATGCTGGGTTTGAGTACAATGTTACAGGAGGATGTATAAGCATCATTTTTGTATCAACAAAATTTATATTCATCTAAGACGGTTGTTTACGTGCTAACGATCCAGTAGCTGCTGTATTTCATTATTCTGGTGTAATTCCTTTGACTTCACCACTGTTGGAACATGAGACGAATTATAATTCTGGGAGTTAACAGTTTTGGATTGATACGATTGCATTATATGTTTCTTAAGTTACGTTTTGAAGAAAACCCACGCTCCTTCAAAGTCACTTGTCATTTGTTTTTACTATCCCTGCTGCAATGTGTGCAGTCAAGTTGAATATACACCCCAGCTGAAAAGTGTTTTTGAGCTCGTCATTGATGATTACGGTGGTCGATTCTGACATTTACAGTACATAACACCAGGCACGAGTCCAACGTAGAATATTCCAGGCATATCCCTTAGGATCCTGAGAAGCTTCTCGGATTTCACATATGCTAGACGTTAAACTGAGAGCGTTTCAAAGTGGGGCATCTCTTAAAGCTGGTTGTTTCATTGCTTCTGGCAAGCATGGGGTGCTTCTCACGGGTTGAAGAACCTCATAGAACCTTGTTTAACTTCCTTGCACCGATCTTTCCTCACTCCTTTTTTAGAATCAATTCTGCACCGTTGGAGGTGTCAGTGCCTGCTCATGCGTAATCACACCTAACAGCCAAGGGACCCTGATTTTCCGACCGCATTCTTTTAAAGGTGTAGAGTTTTGGGGCCCAAGCATTTTTAATATGGGTTTAAAGCTCTGGATGATACGCCTTGTGGAAAACACACGAGTTCCTAGTGCTCTCACGGTTGGATTCTTGGCGTTTCTGACCCAGCAGGGAAGTCTGAAAGGCAGAAAGAGAAGACAGAGTGAGCGAGAGAGACAACGGCGTAGGACTATAGACCCATGCTCCATTTGACTAGGGGAATTCTGGGTGCTATAAAACCCCAAAGCCCGGAAACCTTTCTGTTCCACCGTTTCTGTGGTTTGTGGATGCAGGGAAATACTCAAGCATGAACGTTTGAAAATTAACCTCCATGACCAATCGGGTTCCAGATTGATAGCTGTGCAACGATCTTCACGTCTGTCGTGAAGGAAAAGACAGAAGGAAAGACAAGTTTTAACGCTTTCATGCACACTTATAGACAGTCGATATTTAAGGATTACAGCTACATCCATCCATCCATCCATCCAACTTAAACTGCTTACTCTTTTATCAGGGTCACGGGGGAACCTGGATTCTATCCCAGGGAGCATCGGGCACAAGGCGGGGTACACCCTGGACAGGGTGCCAGTCCATCGCAGGGCACAATCACATACACACACACACACACACATTCATACACTACGGACACTTTAGACACGCCCATCAGCATAACATGCATGTCTTTGGACTGGGGGAGGAAACCGGAGTAACCGGAGGAAACCCCCGACACACGGGGAGAACATGCAAACTCCGCACACACATGGCCCTGGTGGGACTCGAACCCCGGACCCTGGAGGTGTGAGGCGGACGTGCTACATAAACCATTATATTGATTTCTCTAGACATTCTATGGACTAATTACACACTATTGACCATTTTCAATGCAGCATAGCATATGTCTGGTATAACGTCATCATGCTACAGCCCTAAACTGTGTTAACGTGTCATTAATATACATTTATTTTTAAAAAATGATATTTTCTATCATTTTAGGCCGTGTCTCAATCAGCTCGCTTGGTGGTGAATCAGTATATCATGTACACGAGTCAGGGCAGGGGTAAGAACCCTGATTCTCACCATGACACCGATGACTCAGTTTCCGCTGACATGACTACGTACGTACTCGCGTTGTAAAACGTCACGACTGGCGTTTACAGTATGAACAACAGGCAGGACCGATATCTTTCAGACATTATAGATCAAATAAATTTGTTCACTTAATCACACACAGTCGGCTGTGGCTCAGTCGGTAGAGCGGGTTGTCCACTAATCCGCTAATCGTAGGGTTGGTGGTTCGAATCCCGGCCCGGGTGATCCCATGCCGATGGGCAAGACACTGAACCCTAAGTTGCCCCCGATGGCAAGCTAGCACCTTGCATGCAGCTCTGCTACCATTGGTGTGTGAGTGTGTCTCATTTGTAAGTCGCTTTGGATAAAAGCGTCTGCTAAATGAATAAATGTAAATGTCTATCACGGTACTTCAAAGAGGATCGTAAGATTCTTTAAACCGTTGAACACTTAGAGTCAAACAAACCGTATACAGAACGTCAAATAAAGTTAAAAATCACACTTGAAAGCTACTACAACAAGCTACTAACATTTGTAAACGAAGCTACACGAGACTGAGAGTTCATCCGCCATTTATTTATTTATTTACTTTGCGGCTTCAGAAAACGTAAAAGACGTCATTTCCACTTAGGGACCGTAGTGAGCGTCGATGATGCCTGGTTTTTGCGGTGCATTGTGGGATTATTTAGCGAACAAACGTTCCAGCACACTACAAGGATTTCTTTAAAATGGCCGCCTCCCAGATCGGCCTTAAATAAGGTCATATCTACATTAAACACGTCCGTATCATGTTATAATGCATTCGTAATACATGTAATGTTTATAAAATGTTATATCACCAAGCCCCACTTTCCATAATGCATTATTAGACAATATAATGTGATATAAGCCCTATCTATAATGCTTGAATTATGAATTCTTTATGACATGTTTTCATGATATTTCTCTACTATGTCATGGTTTCATAAGTTTACATAAGCCTTCATGGCAAATATATAAAAATGATGAATGTTATCAGTATTAGTAACCGTATACTCATATCATTGGACATAAGCAGTCATGGCAAATCATAAGAGATCTTCCATGACATGTTTATCATGTATAACACGGTTATGTCAGGATTAGGATGCAGAATTCACGTTATAGGATTCTAAAACAGCGAGTTTAACCACCGAACATTTCAACGCACCGAATCCTACCTCACCCTGTTAGTGTCATAAATTCCACGTGCTGACGTAATTGATAAAAATTTATCATCGCAGGATTGCTTGCTCTTTTTTTCCCCTCTTTGACGGGAGCGAGATTTTATCAATATGGCTTTGATAAGCAGGTCTGTGAGATGTTCGTTCGGGGCCCCGAGTGAACCTTGGCCTCTTTTTTGTCTGTTGATTGGATTATAATGTCCTTATCACTATGTGTCCTGACCTTCAGCCAATGACCGGCTCTTTCTGTCAAGTATTATTTGGTCGGAACATCATAAAGTAAAAAAATTTAAAAATAAATAGAAAAAAGACCTCACTTTAACCAGACCGGTTAAATATAAAACTAAAGGAAAAGACCAGAGTCTGTCGTTCTTTAAGTGGCATCGCCTCGTGATTGAATTTCCACAAAAATAGCAGAAATGTATGAAAGATTATCATTGGATAAAGTCACAACGCATAATTCGAGGTCGTAGAACTTTTCTTGTAGACTATCATCCGCCAACCACGCCATGTTGTAAAGAAGTAAAACCGTACTATTAATAACAACAGCGCTGATAAGGCTTGATTTTATGAAAGATAAAATCACTCACACAGACATATAAACATTACGTCATGCTTCATTACTTATAAAAGCCTGTTTCTATTGCAACAAAAACCTCTCTTTTAAAAGCCAGCAGTAATTAAAGGACTGTTTTTAGCGGTCTTCATATTCGTAGGAATTCCTGAAGAACGTACGCTCACTTGTTATAATTCCTTTTATTTTTCACACAAGATCCTTGTTTTTGTTTGTTTGTTTGTTTGTTTGTTTGTTTGTTTGTTTATTTTGAAGCACCTTTTATTCGTCGAGAAAACCGTTATATATCATTTTATCCGAACGCTGTGGCATAAGACTGTCATTACTGGGTTATAAAGGTGCTGTACTTCAGCTTACACAAACAGTAATAATTTAT
>JAFFST010053169.1:4546-18198 GCA_022414735.1 Noturus placidus
AAAAAGAGAGGGGGGAGAGAGAGAGAGAGGGAGAGAGAGAGAGAGAGGAAGAGAGAGAGAGAGAGAGAGAGACAGAGAGGGAGAGAGAGAGAGAGAGAGATGGAGAGAGACAGAGAGAGAGATGGAGAGAAGGAGGGAGAGAGAGAGAGAGGGAGAGAGAGAGAGAGATGGAGAGAGAGAGAGATGGAGAGAGAGAGAGAGGGAGAGAGAGAGAGATAGAGGGAGAGAGATGGAGAGAGGGAGAGAGAGAGATGGAGAGAGGGAGAGAGAGAGATGGAGAGAGGGAGAGAGAGAGAGAGGGAGAGAGAGAGAGAGAGGGAGAGAGAGAGACAGAGAGGGAGAGAGACAGATAGAGAGATGGAGAGAGAGAGATAGAGAGATTGTGGTGTGATGTACCTTTAACTGGAACAGCGTGTCTGTGAGGAGAGAGAAAAATAATAATAATAATAATAATAATAATAAGTACAGAAGCAACACTTTTCCACACATCTGTAAATGCTCTATAAAGCACTCGGACTCTAACTCATTCTAGTTCTAGATCACGTGCTGGTGTTGGTATGGGGAAAGAACAATACATATTAAGAAAATGTTACAAATATTGAAGTATTGATGTGAACAAAACACAATGAGTGTGTTTGAGAGAACTATGACTCATAACTACACACACCAAGCTAGGGTTCATGTCTCGCTCACTAGGAGAATAGGCACCCTAGCTAGGGCACCTGACCAGTCCCGCTGAGTAATGCTCAGTTCAACTTATCCACAAAGAATAACTCCACTCTCCCTACGTGTTAAAGTGCACTACACATTGTCCAAAGTAATGGCACCCCTGACCTCTTACTGAACTTTATAAACGCTTTATTTGTTTTCCAGGATGTAGAGAAGTTTAACTTGTAACCTGATATGACGACGTAGTGTCTAATCTATAAGATCAGACAGCGCTAATATTTAGCAGCTTTAGCCTCCTTACCCAACTTAACACAACGATTAAGCTAACTCAACATAAATCATAACTCAAGTAATATTTAATAAATAACCGTTTACAAAGGGGGGGGTAAATATATATACACATCTATCCTCACCGTCCATGCCTGTGTCCGTGAACAATAAAAATAGAACACAGTTAATGTTAGCGTTTGTTTATTTCTGCTCCACAGCCGCAGTCTGTTCACTTCCGCATTCTCTGCCGACACGTCATCACGTGACCCAACGTCAGCACGTCCACGCCGGAAGCAGGAAGTAATTACAGAAAAGCGCTGTTTTTCTATCCATTAAAATCCATAAAACATTCTATTCATCTGCAGGTTTAATCACATTAAAGAGCTGAATTATAATTCATAACTCAAGGAATACAGAACGAATATACAATCATTCGGATATTGTTTGTTTATTTCATCGAAAGTACTTTTTATTATTGTTGATCTGCTTATTTGTACACGAACAGCGTGAATACACGTGACTTTTATAAATGTAAATAACTGTACTGCTTTGGAGTTCAATTAAAAAATAAAGAAAAATAATACTTCAATAAAAAAATTAAAAAACACACAGTGTGTGCCTCAGGCTGTGTCTCAAATCTAACACTTGTTTAATAACTTCTAGACCAGGGGTGCCAAGACATCGATCGCGATCAACCGGTCGACCGAAAAGGAAGTGCGGGTAGATTGCCGTTACAAAAATAGATGTTAGCGTTGACGTGCAGGGCAGCCAGTCTGAGATCTCATCTTTTCTCTCACCACGCGTGCGATCAAACTCAGAGAGAGCGAAGGCTAGAGAGCGAAATCACGGGGAGAGGACATCTTTTAGTCTTTAAAAGACTTCACTGACAAAACCCAGCTCCCAGTATGCACAATGATGCACAAATATGATAAACATGAAAGAGATCGTGGATGTGGCAACAAAGATCTGCTTTTCTATACGTGCTAGATCACTTCAAAGACAGCTGTTCCATGCACATCTGGAGAAGGCAAGACTGACCACTCTGAGCTGCTACACACTGATGTGTATGAGATGGTTTAGTACGGGTAGATTCCTGCAGAGATTTCGAGAGCTCGTTCTGGAGATAAGGGAGTTTCAACTCAATGATGATCAGAGGCATTGTAACCGATCTGACCAACATGTGAAATGAGATTAATTTGGAGCTGTAAGGAAAAGACGCACCGTGGTCAGTATGATCATCTCAGTTAATGCCTTTAAACTGAAAATACACCTTCTGTCCTCAGAGCTGCAGCACCATGAACTTCCAGAACCTCGCGTCAGAGCTGGAGACGCAGAGGAAGGCTTGTGTGCAGTTGAACATTGGAGCAGATTGACAGATTGACAGCTGTCAGTCAGAGTCTCACAGACGCTTTCAACACTTTGCTTTACTGGAGCCAGTCGCTACAGTCATGTGCTTCCCATTTAGGGACTTGTTGAGGTCAATGTTGAGGCTGATTCACTCGCATCGAAAACTGCAACGCTGTTTCACCTGAACTCGTCTGAAGTGGAGGAGGAGATTTTGAAACTACAGCCTGACATTCAGCTGAAGTCCAGGGCTCATGGACAGTTTTGGAACTTACTCACAGGGGAAAAGAACGCAAACATGAGGACATGTGCAACCTCACTGACTGCATTATTCGCCTCTGCTTATTTCTGTGACTCCGCCTTTTCCCACATGAAGATTATTCAGTCCAAATACCGTCCCATAATGACTGATCATCATGTGGATTCCTGCTGGAGGCTGATTACCAGCAGCTACTGTCCGGACTCTACGACCCTGTCTGATTCTATTCAGCGCACGTCATCAGAGTAATGTACTGACCCAAAATGTACTGAATTGTAGTGAGTCATAAGGGATCCTGCAGTTATGCAGGGCACATGAACACATATTGTGTGTGTATTTGAAGTTTACTCAGTATATATATATATATATCTATTTATACCAACTATGCCACCACAAGTAAACGGGTAAAATATAAAATATGGCACGTGTAGCAATGTGGCTCGTTTCATTTATATACTATAGTGATCCTGCCGACTAAACCATGTGTAGCTATGCAGCTCGTTTGTTTCGTTAATGTACCAATTACGCCACCCCGAAAAAAAACAGGGAAAATAACCCAAATAAGGACACACAAGTATGTTCCACTTAGAACAGGCAAGAGGCATGGGTTTCCATACAAAAATACATTTTATTTTGGCATTAAAAAGACTGGTCAAGAACTATTTTACAAAAAGAAGCAGCCAACACAATCAAGCATTGGTTAAATAAAACAGTCACTAAAAGAAATGAACAATAATCCTAGGAGGACTGAGGCTTCCTGTTTGAAGGGCTAGTACGACATCACCAGCTATACAAAAGGGAAAAGCAACCCTCTAATCAGAATCATACCCACAAAATTCACTGCAAATAAACACAGCAATAATAACATCCCTTAATAAAGTAAAGCCCAAGGTGCAGCAAAGGACCTCCCCCCAGCCTCGGGAAGCACTCAGCTCCTACAAGGAGGAAACAGACTCAAAACGTCAATTACAATATACTCAAAACAGACAAACAGAAGAATAAAACAAAAACAAACTTACTGTCATGAAAACACAGATAACCTCGAGCTCCAACTGAGTACAGTTTACCAGACTGACCAGAACCACTAAACCACAGAGCAGCATCAGCAGAACTGATAAAGACTGTTACATAGTTGAATTAAAGAAAACTGATCTAACACAAAACATAACGACAGAACAAAATCAAACCAGTGTGAGTATGAAGCAGCAGAACCAAACAATCAAAACCAAGCAGAATAAAACCAAGCAGCAACATGGCTCTGAGAGTGAGGGGGAGGAGCTATACCGATATGACCACACCCACTCAGCCTGCCTTAACACATGCAAAATCAAGGACCCGTGATCCGATGACATGATAATCACGTCTTTAATAGTTGTGACGATGACAGCTGGCGCTCCGACCGGAGCTACATTAAATGACCATGCTACACAGTTGAGAGCATTGACGGCACAGTGCACTGATTGTGAGCAGAACATCACACCCAATACACCCTACACACAGTCTCAGTAGCCCAACATCACACTCTGTGGTCCGTAGCAACAAAAGGAAGGGGCGGGTTTTTAACCGTGACGCATTCTGAAAGGCCTGAACGACATCTATATTCTACTTTAGGGAGAGAATCGATTGACCACGTAGTTAATAAGGATGACGTTTTGATCACGACACACACCCCACTACATATAAATATATGTTTCGTATTTTTACTGTAGATAGATCTCTTTGACTGGTCATGTTAAAAGTAGCTCGCAAGTCAAAAAAGTGTGTGCACCCCTGTTCTAGTCTAACTGTGGATTCAGATATATATGTAAAACACAGATTTACTATACAATACAAACTACACAATACACACTATACACAACTCACTTCAAACCTCACACTATACACTAAAAATACACAGTACATCAGGTTATAAGGCCAAACAGACGTCATAAAATCAGCTTTTTCACACTATCTGTTGTGACCCAGATGAGGATGGGTTCCCTTTTGAATCTGGTTCCTCTCAAGGTTTCTTCCTCTTAACATCTTAGGGAGTTTTTCCTTGCCACTGTCGCCACTCTGTGGCTTGCTCAGTTGGGCACCTTTAATATCCGTGTTGATATTTCTGTAACGCTGCTTTGAGACAATGTGTATTGTAAAAAGCACCACACAAATAAAACTGAATTAAAGCTGAATTGAATCTTCTGAGTGACTTGATTGTTTGAGATGATAATGGAGTGGAACATGGTCAAGGGGACTTAATCTAGAGGGGAAGTGTTAAACCCAGGATTAGAACACAGCGACAGGGAGAGAGATTAGTGTGACCAAGTGAGCGAGTGATTAGTGTTGAGTGATGGACATGCACTGAGGTTCTGATGGGGAATGGGTTCTGCAGCCAGCAGCTCAACACCATGCATCGGTAACACACACCATTACTTTATATCTTAAATAATGTCTTAGTCTGTCTGTCTTTCTGTCTCTCTATCTGTCTGTCTGTCCGTCTCTCTCTCTCTACATGTCTGTGTGTCTCTAACTGTAACACTGTGTCCCATCGTTGTAATCCATCTGTGTAGTTATTTATCTATTGAGGTGAGTGATATTACAGTAATGGCAGTAAAATATTGTGATATGGATTGTATAAGTGATTATCAGAACATTACTAATGTATATAATGTATATTCCATTCTCTTACTGTGTGTGTTATTGTTATAGTTAGTGTATGTTATGGTGATCTGTGTGTGTGTGTGTGTGTGTGTGTGTGTGTGTGTGTGTGTGTGTGTGTGTGTGTGTGTGTGTGAGTGTGTGTGTGTGTGTGCGTGTGTGTGAGTGTGTGTGTGTGTGGTGTGTGTGCGTGTGTGTGAGTGTGTGTGTGTGTGTGTGTGAGTGTGTGTGTGTGTGTGTGTGTGTGTGTGTGTGTGTGTGTGTGTGTGTGCACGTGCGTGTGTGTGTTCTGTCATGGTGGGTTAACTCGGGTTAAACACTGCCACTGTTCTCTCGACATCTAGAGCTTAAACCCAATCCAATTGACCAGAAACACACACGGTGTGCACAATAACTCAGCGTGTCCGTCACTGTGACAGATCAAGTAAACAAAACAGCAGACTTTGTTGATAAGCATAAGTTAGGGTTAGAAACTGCATAAGTCCTGTAAGAAAGTGAAGCTCCGGCCCCATCTCAAGTCTTTCACCGGTTGGAAGAGGATTTCATCTAGCACTGTCCTGTATTTGTCTCAATTCATCTCACCCTCACCCTCAACCATGACTAGTTTCTCTGCTGATGAAAAGCACTGTCACATCACGACGCTAGCACCACCGTGCTTCACACTGACGATGGTGGTTTTAGTTTCCATAACATAGTGTTTTGTTCCAAAAAGTTACAGTTTGGTCTCATCAGACCAGAGAACCGTTCTCCACGTGGGATTTTGGTGGAGTGTTTAGTGGAGTGTTCAGTGGAGTGTTCCTCCCATCAAGACAAACACAGACAGGTGTTTATTCTGAGATGGTGTTTAATATCTGTATTGAATGAACACTTTTTTTTACAGTAAATGAAGCTGATTCATCAGCACAGCTCCTTCACAACGTCACATCACCATCCTCATCTTTATCTCCTTCATCTCCCCCGGTCCCACCCCCGGCCCCTCCCATCATCATCATCACCGCTCCGTCCCGGGAGAACCTGCTAGCTCCGAGTATCGGACGCTCCATAGAGGAGGCTAACCGAGAGCGCAGGCCTGGCAACCCCGTCATTGTGGGGGGTTGTTTCATCATCAGCAGGGCCTAACCACACACACACACACACATACACACACACACACACACACACACATAACACACACACACTATTACATACAGATACACACACACACACTTTTACATACACACACACACTTTTACATACACACACACACATTATCACACACACTTTTACATATACACACACACACTTTTACATACACACACACACACATTATCACACACACTTTTACATACACACACACACACACATACTCACTCTATTACACACACGTTACGTCACCATGAACGCCACACAGGTATGTGTGTCTCTGTATCTATTTCTTTGTAAGTGTGTGTAGTCAGTAGATTGTGTGTAGTCAGTAGATGTGTAGTCAGTAGATTGTGTGTAGTCAGTAGATTGTGTGTAGTCAGCAGATTGTGTATACAGTTGAGTGCAATTATAATCTGTACACAAATAGGTTTATTTGTTATATTGATGTGTAAAACATTTTAACGTGTCACAGATTAGTATTAATATGTAATATACAATCACACTTAACGTGTAAAATAAATAAATAAATATCAGAAGGAGCGTGGCCAAAGTACCACGTGACCTCACAGCCCAAACGCTACAGCTAACTAACATCTCGCGAGATTTCAAACTCGCTAATCTAAACCGTAAACAGCTAACATGCTAATGCGTTAGCGGCGCTGTGTTCCAGGGTATCCGGGTGGATGTTTATCAGATGGAGAACACGGCGGATCCTGAAGCGGAGCCCATCCGACTGAAAGCGCTCAAAACCGGCAGGAGCTTTACTGTTCCACACACCGAGCGGGTAAGCTAATGCTAATGCTAATGCTAGTTACTAATAATGAGCGACCACTGTACCGAAAACACTACTGTCTGTCCGTCTGTCTATCTGTCTGTCCATCCATCTCTCTATCTCTCTCTCTGTCTGTCCATCCATCTCTCTCTCTCTCTCTGTCTGTCTGTCTGTCCATCCATCTCTCTCTCTCTCTCTCTCTCTTCTGTCTGTCCATCCATCCATCTCTCTATCTGTCTGTCCATCCATCTCTCTCTCTGTCTGTCTGTCTGTCTGTCTGTCTGTCTGTCCATCCATCTGTCTGTCTGTCTGTCTGTCTGTCTGTCTGTCCATCCATCTCTCTGTCTGTCTGTCCATCCATCTATCTCTCTGTCTGTCTGTCTGTCTGTCCATCCATCTCTCTGTCTGTCTGTCTGTCCATCCATCTCTCTGTCTGTCTGTCTGTCCATCCATCTCTCTCTCTGTCTGTATGTCTGTCCATCCATCCATCTCTATCTGTCTGTCTCTCTATCCCTCTATCTCTCTGTCTGTCCATCCATCCATCTCTCTATCTGTCTGTCTGTCTCTGTCCATCCATCCATCTCTCTATCTGTCTGTCCATCCATCCATCCCTCTATCTGTCTGTCTATCCATCCATCTCTCTCTCCGTCTGTCTGTCTGTCCATCCATCCATCCCTCTATCTGTCTGTCCATCCATCCATCCCTCTATCTGTCTGTCTATCTCTTTATCTCTCTATCTGTCTGTCCATCCATCCATCTCTCCATCTGTCTGTCCATCCATCCATCTCTCTCTCCATCTGTCTGTCTGTCCATCCATCCATCCATCTCTATCTGTCTGTCTCTCTATCCCTCTATCTGTCTCTGTCCATCCATCTCTCTATCTGTCTGTCCATCCATCCATCCCTCTATCTGTCTGTCTATCTCTTTATCTCTCTGCCTGTCTGTCCATCCATCTCTCTATCTGTCTGTCCATCCATCCATCTCTCTATCTGTCTGTCCATCCATCCATCTCTCTCCATCTGTCTGTCTGTCCATCCATCCATCTCTATCTGTCTGTCTCTCTATCCCTCTCTCTATCTGTCTCTGTCCATCCATCTCTCTATCTGTCTGTCCATCCATCCATCCCTCTATCTGTCTGTCTATCTCTTTATCTCTCTGTCTGTCTGTCCATCCATCCTTCTTTCTGTCTGTCCAGTTAAATCTGAGTGCCATTTTATTAAAACTGCCTATATGTTAGTGTGTGTGTAACTGAGTACTTTACAGAAGTGTGTGTGTGTGTGTGTGTGTGTGTGTGTGCGTTCGTTGGGAAACTGCAGGAGTGTGAAAGAGTTCGAGAAGCTGAACCGCATTGGAGAGGGAACATACGGCATCGTGTGTGAGTTTGAACCACACACACACACACACACACACACACACACTAAGATTCTAATGTGAGAACCAACATCATTAATAACAGTACAGTGCTGGGATTTGAACTCTGTGCCTTTTGGTCACCTTAAAAACTGTGACACCAACAACTTTTATTAAATATACTAAAATCTGTGCGTGTGTGTGTGTGTGTGTGTGTGTGTGTGTGTGTGTGTGAAAACAGACAGAGCCCGTGACACACGCACACATGAGATCGTGGCCCTTAAGAAAGTGCGCATGGATAAAGAGAAGGACGGTGAGTTGTGTGTTTTGTGTATGTGAGAAAACACACAAGTTAACTAATCTATACCTGAGAGTATGTGTGTGTGTGTGTGTGTGTGTGTGTGTGTGTGTGTAGGGATCCCTATCAGCAGTCTGAGAGAGATCACGCTGCTCCTCAGGCTCAGACACCCGAACATCGTGGAGCTGAAGGAGGTGGTGGTGGGGAGCCAGTTGGAGAGGTGTGAGACAGGAACACACACACACGCACACACACACGCACACACACGCATCTAGTTTCATCTCACAGCTGCACAATATCCCATATCGGATTGTTATATCATCATCATATGAAGCTTCTTCATGTCTGTAATATCACCTGTGATGTGTGTATCACTGTGTGTGTGTGTGTGTGTGTGTTCCAGTTTGTTCCTGGTGATGAGTTACTGTGAGCAGGATTTGGCCAGCCTCCTAGAGAATATGCAGTCTCCCTTCTCAGAGGCACAGGTGAGTTCGTACACACACACACACACACACACACATACCTGACTGTATAAATACACTGTACTACACACACAAATACACCTGACTGCCTCTCTCCACACACACACTGTTCTGATATGTGTGTGTGTTGTGGTGTGTAGGTGAAGTGTATCATTCTGCAACTGCTCAGAGGTCTGGTGTATCTTCATCATAACTTCATCCTGCACAGGTGAGAGACACACCCATTTATTTTTAGCATCATCTCTCTGACACGCCCACTGTCTCTGACACGCCCACCCTCCCTCTCCACTCTCAGGGATCTGAAGGTGTCCAATCTGCTGATGACAGATAAAGGCTGTGTGAAGATCGGTGAGTGTCAACACACACACACACGCACACGCACGCACAATTACACCCATGTTTTTTAAATATATATATATATTGTGTGTGTGTGTAGCGGATTTTGGCCTGGCACGTGTGTATGGTGTCCCCCAACAGCCCATGACACCTAAAGTAGTGACGCTGTGGTGAGTGTGACATCATCACCTTCACTTCTCAGAACTAACCATTACCTTAATCTGCTGACATCAGCGACATCTCTGACCTCATTTCCTGTGTGCAGGTACAGAGCACCTGAGCTCCTGCTGGGCACCAAGTCACAGACCACTACACTGGACATGTGGTACGACCCGTCACTAGCAATTTATCACTAATGACAAATCACTGAATTCTGGATTGTGATTGGTCAGAAAGTGGTGATTAATTCTCTAGAACAGCGGCTCTGACAGTAGCGCATATTCTGTCTCTCACTGTTCCAATAAACCCACCATTAAAATTATACACTCATCATTTCTTTGTTAGTGGGCAAACGTACAAAATCAGCAGGGGGTCAAATACTTTTTCCCCCAGTGTATATTAATGCTCTCGCTCTTGTACGTTATTGTTTCTATAGTAACGGCTCACGCACAGGGACGTGTACAGCGCACGCTGATAATAAACAGATTTAAATAATGGTTGATATTTTGTAAGGAGACACTGATTTATGTAACGTGTAAGGAAGGAGTCTCCAGTGTCAGTGCTGTGTAACAGTCAGAGGGAAAACTCTAACTTTCAGTTTTCAACAGCTTCAGGACAGAGTTTCCACTTTACTGTTTCACACACACACACACACACACGTAACAAGCTGCATATTTTTCTCTTATTAACTTGGAGAGAATAGAGAGAGAATAGAGAGAGAGAATAGAGAGAGAGAATAGAGAGAGAGAGAGAGAGAATAGAGAGAAAAGAGAGAGAGGGAAAAGAGAGAGAGAGAATAGAGAGAGAGAGAATAGAGAGAGAGAATAGAGATAGAGAGAGAGAGAGAATAGAGAGAGAGAAGAGAGAGAGAGGGAATATAGAGAGAGAGAGGGAATAGAGAGAGAGAGGGAATAGAGAATAGAGAGAGGGAATATAGAGAGAGAGAAGAGAGAGAGGGAATAGAGAGAGAGAATAGAGAGAGAGAGAGAATAGAGAGAGGGAATATATATAGAGAGAAGAGGGAATAGAGAGAGAGAGGGAATAGAGAGAGAGAAAAGAGAGAGAGGGAATAGAGAGAGGGAATAGAGAGAATAGAGAGACAGAATAGAGAGAATAGAGAGAGAGGGAATAGAGAGAGGGAATATAGAGAGAGAGAGAATATCGAGAGAGAAAATATCGAGAGAGAGAATATCGAGAGAGAGAATAGAGAGAGAGAATAGAGAGAGAGAATAGAGAGAGAGGGAATAGAGAGAGAGAAAGAGAGGGAATAGAGAGAAAAGAGAGAGACGGAATAGAGAGAATAGAGAGACAGAATAGAGAGAATAGAGAGAGAGGGAATAGAGAGAGGGAATATAGAGAGAGGGAATAGAGAGAGAGAGAGAGAGAGAGATAGAGAGAGGGAATATAGAGAGAGAGAATAGAGAGAGGGAATATATATAGAGAGAGGGAATAGAGAATAGAGAGGGAATAGAGAATAGAGAGAGAGAGAGAGGGAATAGAGAGAGAGGGAATAGAGAGAGAGAGAGGGAATAGAGAGAGAGAGAGAGGGAATAGAGAGAGAGGGAATAGAGAATAGATAGAGAGAGAGAGAAAGAGAGAGAGAGAGAGAGAATATAGAGAGAGGGAATATATAGAGAGAGGGAATAGAGAGAGAGAGAGAGGGAATAGAGAGAGAGAATAGAGAGAGAGAGAGAGAGGGAATAGAGAGGGAATAGAGAATAGAGAGAGGGAATATAGAGAGAGAGAAGAGAGAGAGAGGGAATAGAGAGAGAGAATAGAGAGAATAGAGAGAGGGAATATATATATAGAGAGGAGAGAGAATAGAGAGAGAGAGAATAGAGAGAGGGAATATATCGAGAGAGAGAATATCGAGAGAGGGAATAGAGAGAGGGGGAAGAGAGAGAGAGAATAGAGAGAGAGGGAATAGAGAATAGAGAGAGAGAGAGAGAGAGAGAGAGAAGAGAGAGAGGGAATAGAGAGACAGAATAGAGAGAATAGAGAGAGAGGAGAGAGAGAATAGAGAGAGGGAATATAGAGAGCGAGAAGAGAGAGAGGGAATAGAGAGAGAGAATCGAGAGAATAGAGAGAGGGAATATATATATAGAGAGAAGAGAGAATAGAGAGAGAGAGAGAATAGAGAGAGAGAGAAAAGAGAGAGAGGGAATAGAGAGAATAGAGAGAGAGAGAGAGAGAATAGAGAGAGAGAAAAGAGAGAGAGGGAATAGAGAGAGAGAGAGAATAGAGAGAGGGAATATATATAGAGAGAGAATATAGAGAGAGAGGGAATAGAGAGAGAGGGAGAATAGAGAGAGGGAATATAGAGAGAGGGAATAGAGAGAGAGAGAGAGAGAGAGAGGGAATAGAGAGAGGGAATATAGAGAGAGAGAGAATAGAGAGAGGGAATAGAGAGAGAGAGAGAGAGAGAGAGAGAGGGAATAGAGAGAGAGAGAGGGAATAGAGAGAGAGGGAATAGAGAGAGGGATGGTGAGGGAACGAGTGTTTATAGCTGCTGTAGTGTAAGTGAGAACAGGAAGTGACTTGAGCTGATATTAATGGACTATAAACTGATATAAAGAAGGACGTGTCGGTTTAAACAGTGCTGGTACAGTCAGATGTATTCTCAGGTTTAAGTTGGTTAAAGTGGTGTGTGTGTGTGTGTGTGTGTGTTTGCACGCACAGGGCAGTGGGATGTATCCTGGCTGAACTCCTGGCCCATAAGCCCCTGTTGCCGGGCAGCTCAGAGATCCAACAGCTGGATCAGATTGTGCAGCTGTTGGGAACACCGAATGAGAACATCTGGCCGGTACGCAATTACAGAGCGACAACTTGTTTGTGTTTATTTTACACATTTGTTGAGGTGTGTGTGTGTGTGTGTGTGTGTTTGTGTTTGTGTGTGTGTGTGTGTGTGTGTGTGTGTACGTGTGTGTGCAGGGCTTCTCACGGCTCCCCCTGGTGGGTCAGTACAGTTTGAGGAAACAGCCATACAACAACCTGAAGAACAAATTCACCTGGCTGTCAGACGCTGGACTCCGCCTCCTCAACCTGCTCTTCATGTACAACCCCCAACGCAGGTACACACACACACACACACACATGCACAAGTTTAATCTTAGTCTAAATCTTAGTATATTTTTATTACTGTGTGTGTGTGTGTTTCAAGAGCCTCGGCCAAGGACTGTTTGGAAAGCTCGTACTTCAAAGAGAAACCACTGCGTGAGTATCACCGTGTGTGTGTGTGTGTGAGAGAGAGAGAGAGAGAGAGAGAGAGAGAGAGGGAATAGAGAATAGAGAGAGGGAATATAGAGAGAGAGAGAATAGAGAGAGGGAATATATATAGAGAGAGAAGATCTAGAGAGAGAGAGAGGGAATCAAGAGAGGGAATCGAGAGAGAGAGAGAATAGAGAGAGGGAATATATAGAAAGAGAGAGAGAGAGAATAGAGAGAGAGAGAATAGAGGGAGGGAGAGAGGGAGAGGGAATATAGAGAGGGAATAGAGAATAGAGAGGGAATAGAGAATAGAGAGAGAGAGAGAGGGAATAGAGAGAGAGGGAATAGAGAGAGAGAGGGAATAGAGAGAGAGAAGAGAGAGAGAGGGAATATAGAGAGAGAGAGGGAATAGAGAGAGAGAGGGAATAGAGAAGAGAGAGAGGGAATAGAGAGAGAGAGAGAGAGAGAGAGAGGATAGAGAGAGAGAGAGGGGAGAGAGAGAGAGAATAGAGAGAATAGAGAGAGAGGGAATAGAGAATAGAGAGAATAGAGAGAGGGAATATATATATAGAGAGAATAGAGAGAGAGAATAGAGAGAGAGAGAAAAGAGAGAGAGGGAATAGAGAGAAAAGAGAGAGAGGGAATAGAGAGAAAAGAGAGAGAGGGAAAGAGAATAGAGAGAATAGAGAGAGGGAATATATATATATATATATATATATATATATAGAGAGAGAGAGAGGGGTG
>JAFFST010053170.1:18220-31652 GCA_022414735.1 Noturus placidus
ATTGGATCCGTAACATAAAGTAGTAAATCGTCGGCATACAGCGCTAGTTTATGTTCAATTCCATTGCGGATTATACCCTGAAATACAGGAAGAGTTCTGTGCATGATCGAGAGTGGCTCAATCGCCATGGCAAAAAGTAATGGAGATAGAGGACATCCCTGGCGCGTACCCCGCGACAAAGTAAAATAGTCAGACTTAGCATCGTTGGTACATATGGAAGCCTGCGGTTGCGCATATAACAAACGCACCCACGATATCAGTCCATCCCCAAAGCCGAACTTCTTGAGCACCATGAAAAGATAGTCCCATTCGATCCTATCAAACGCCTTCTCTGCGTCCAAAGAGACGACCACTTCAGAGGAGTCACAGTTCTGTTTTGAATACAAAATATTGAATAGAGTACGAATATTAGAAGAGGAATGCTGTCCTTTTACAAATCCGGTTTGCTCCTCTGAAATAATGCTAGGGAGAACCCCCTCCAAATGGGAGGCCAGGAGTTTACCTAAAATCTTAACATCAACATTGAGGAGGCTAATGGGTCTGTATGAATTACATAATGTTGGGTCCTTCCCATCTTTGAGTAACAAAGTTATGGTTGCTTGTCGTAATGTTTGTGTTAGCGTCCCTAATTCTAGGGACTCTTTGAATACAGCCAGGAGTAATGGGGCCAGTGAGACATGGAATTTCTTATAAAATTCGTAAGGAAACCCGTCCGGACCAGGTGATTTTCTAGATTGTATTGAATTGATTGAGCGAACAATCTCATCCAAAGTAATAGCACTGTCAAGTTCAGATGTCAGTAAAGGGTCAACTCTGGGAAAATTCATATTTCTAAGAAAATGGTCCATGTTATCTGAGTTATCAGGAGCTTCAGCAGTGTATAAGGAGGAGTAAAAACTTTTGAAAGTTGAATTAATTTCTGCAGGATCCGAGGTTATTACACCACTGGATTGCATAATCTGAGGAATAGAGCGTGAAGCTGCTTGGCTACGCAATTGGTGAGCCAACAACCGACCAACCTTATCCTGGAATATTATGCAGATATACAGGTCTAGAATGATTTCAGCTCATGTTCCTGTAGAAATACCTGCTAGAATTCTATGAAGGAAATAATTATATGCAGGAATTATGCCCTGCCGGGCTATTGTGCAGGATAGATCTGAAATTCTGCTAGATGTGGCGTTTGTGAAATAACTTGGGGTGTAACCTGGCCTGGGCATTCTGGACTGTAGCCCCCAAGATGTTATTTTAGTCCCAAATAATTATTCACTTGGAACAGTTTTTCACTACGTAACTGAACATCATTAAATTGTTGTAATTTTATATCTTGAACAGAGACGAGACCAGTCAGACAGGGTTTACAGGAAAATATGTGGAAATACCTGTGTCTTATTGGCTGACAGGTCTCAATTCTGCCAAACACTAGCTCACACAGTGAGCCAAACCTTCAAGTGGATGGGCTACAACAGTAACTACCATATCTGGTTCTACTCCTGTTAGCCAAGAGCAAGAACCTGAGGTTATCATGGGCATACACTCACCTAATCTGGACAGTTGAAGTCTGGGAAAACACTAGGTGATTTTTCCCCTAATCTTCAACTGTCCAGTTTGGGTGAGTCTGTGCCCATGATAGCCTCAGATTCCTGATCTCTGGCAGACATGAGTGGAGCCCAATGTTGTCTTCTGCTGTTGTAGCCCATCCTCCTTAATGTTTGATGTTTTGTGCATGCTAAGGTGCTTTTCTGACCTCCATGATTATAAAGAGTGATGATAAAAATTATTTTAGTTATAATATCATTCTTGGCAGCTTGAACCATTCTTCTTAACAAGGCATTTTCACCCACTGAACTTTCATCCAGTTGTGATGAGAACGCCCAGGATTAACTGAGAATTTTGTCTTCAAGTGCAGAGAGAGTACCACCTAGGGCTAGGCAGTACAGCTAAAAAAATTATGACTATATAATGTTTCATATCATTTGGTATACAGAATTATTGATAAATTTGAATCTTTTTTAAACAGAGACCAGTAGAAAAAATGGTTTGGATTTAACCACTGTATTTTTAATATAGCTACTTTATTAAGCAAACAACAAATAATTTTCATTCAGTCTTATATCTTATATGATTAAAGATTAAATAAACAAATGTTAAAGAAACTGTTGAACTTAATAAATAAAATGTTACAAAATGTG
Source organism: Noturus placidus (assembly GCA_022414735.1). Taxonomy (NCBI): domain Eukaryota; kingdom Metazoa; phylum Chordata; class Actinopteri; order Siluriformes; family Ictaluridae; genus Noturus; species Noturus placidus. The sequence goes on from JAFFST010053170.1 coordinate 20,413, forward strand.
TGCAATGTAAAAGTAGAACAATCAAGGCAACATCGCATTATAGCACAAAATGTGACTCCTGGTGCTCTGGTTTGTGCTCAGCCTATTAGCATAGTTAGCCTAGCCTCATATAAAACTTCCACTTCAACATTTAATTCCGGATAAAACTGTGCTGTGTTCAGCGCCTGACGAGTCAAGCTCCTGCTCTGAGGACACTAGCTGTCCTCCCCAGAGCCGACATTTTAACAGAAAACACTTGTTATTGGCTGTTTGTTTATCACTCGTAGCACACTCCTTTATCAAGGCATATGATAGGCTGTTTATGATCCAGGGATGGGGCACGCTTCAGGGTTGTTCATGCAACCAAACTTCATGTCTGTTTATTTCATGTTCATTTTATCGAGCGTTATACACAAAAAATGTTCTTTACCGATAAAGGTGTACTGTCGATAAATACCGATACTGTTTTATCGCCAAGCCCTACTTCAATAAAATAAATAAATAAATAAAAACTGCATTGTGTGTTTACACAGGTTACTGACATGTACAAAATTCGGTAAACATATGTAACATGGCAAAACATACAAAAACGTCTCTTGAACCCATGACCTAAACTCAACAGGAAGTCAGCCATTTTGATTTTTCTCAATTTGTGTTCTGTTCTTTTTGCCATTTCAAGGCCTCGTACTTTAACAAACTCCTCCTAGACATTATATTGGGTCAGTCTCATCTAAAGGCATTGACGATGCTAAATTGTGAAGCTTTTGAGTTTTCTCTGCACAGCGTGGGCGTGGCAGTCTCACAAATTTCGATGTTTCGCCATGAAAAAGGAAGTTATTTTAACTCAAACATACATAGTCCAATCTGCTCCAAACTTCACATATTTGATAACAGTCCAGGACTGAAGACATTTACATGCCAAAATGTAGTTATAGTCATAGCGCCACCTGCTGGCAACAACATGTACAGGCCATGTATTTTTACGAAATCCTCCTAGGGATTTCATCCGATCAGCATTATATGTGGACAGTGTAATCTCAACACCTTGCCGATGCCAAATTGTGAAGCTTTTGAGTTATCGCTGAAGGGTGTGTCTGTGGCGGCCTGACAAATTTCAATGTGAAACAAATCACATTTTTGACACGTAAACATGCTCGAAAACTCATGCAAGTTTGCAGATATCTCAAGACTGGAAAACATTCAGATCTGATACAGGTTTGAGAATGGATTGTGCCAATGGCTTGATAGCGCCACCTACAAAATTTCATTGATGTGCACCTCGTACTACGTTTCACCTACATGTACACAATTCGGCAGCAATGTGTAATCTTACAAAAAAAGTCTTGAACTCATGCCATACAATAGACAGGAAGTCAGCCATTTTTACCTTTCTCTAAAATGTTTGCCATTCCCAGGCCCCGTACTTTAATGAACTCCTCTTAGAGATTAGAACCAACAGGGATGTTGTTGTGCGTGCACATTCAAAAATGAACAGATCACTCCGTCATATTAAAGATTCGTTGAAAATGAATGAATCGTTCATGAACGACATATTATAATTATTCAGATATATTCACAATATACGCAGAGCATTTCGAGAACTGGAGTCAGCCTAGAACCATGACAGTGGAAAATGGCTAATAGTGTAGCTTTTTTTTTTTTAATAACAATTTTTTATTGATTCTCATACACTTTTCAGAGTACAAGAAGATATATCAATACAGAATCAACATTTTTTTTTACCCCGATAACAGTTTACATATGATCAATTTACTTATGATTCATGTACATATGATTTAATTACATATGATTCATTTTCATAAATCCATACAGAATCTTTTAACCCTAGTAACATACCTCCCCACAAGATTTATATATGATTCATTTATATATGATTCATTTATATGTCATTTTACATGTGGTTCATTTACACATGATTCATCCCCCGCCCCATAACCCCGGCACATGATGGCTACACTAACTATTGCTGGCTGTATAAATATTATAGCTTTAAATATATTTAAGAGGAGCAGACTTCAAAGACATTGAGGTTTATTGTATTTGTTTACAATCTGGAACAGGTTAACGGTTGGGTTTTCTTGCGTACAGCCTGTAAAATGAACTGAAAATATTACATTTAGTTTATTGGCTCACACTGTGTTCCTAAATTCTGTCATAATTTTCAAGCACAAGTTTTCACATGCCTACTTTTGTGTTATATTGTAGCACATTAATGTTACCGTGTCTAAAAATAATAATAATAATATTCAACCGTGCTGATAAATATTTCACTGTGCTCCTAAGTTTTTGTAATTAGGAGCACAAGTGCTTCTAAAAATTGTTACCTTAAAGACCTGTGTAAATCATTTATTTGTTTTCTTAAGTGTACCCATTATGGTTTTTAAAATATTACCTTTCATGTAGTGTGTTACAGAGCTGTTTTTTTATGTAAAAACGTCTGAAAACTTTCAAAAATTTAAACATACTTGACTCCCACAAGAAGGAACCGATTCTGAACAGCTGAAACGAGTCGCTAGTAATTCCAGACTTTACTTCCTGCACTAACCTAGGTTTGTATCAAAAGCCCCATCTTTGGTCCTCATTGGCTACTCACTAACAGCGGTAGACCAATCACAACAGACCGGGACATCTGACCAATCAAAGCAGAGTATGCTCTCTGAAAGGACGAGTTTAGAATGAATCCTTTAGAACGGCTCGTTTAGGGAGTCGTTTGCGTTTGTGACACTGCGAGGGGTTGTGGGGGGTAATGCTGCAGTTTAAATTATGAGCACATTAAAGTGTTTTTCATCTATCCATCCATCTTCAACCGCTTACTCCTTTTCAAAGTGTTTTTATTTATTATTATTAATGTTTTTTTGTTTTGTTTTTTTTACCTTTGAGGCATGTAAATATATTGTGTGAGACCTTTAAATACAAAATGAGGCACGGTTCAAAACCATAATAGGTGCGCTTTAAAGAAAGTTCTCCAATTTCTATGTAGCCTTTTTTGTCGCCACCTGGCGGCCACCAGTAAGAGCATCACTGCATTAAAATTGTGCAGCAGTTTGTGAGCTCTAAAGAAAGCCTACGGAAAAGAAAACCTGAATTGGACAATGTCAGACTAAAGAGTTTGTGGAGCCGAGTCACAACTAAAAGCTCCCACTGCTTTTGTTTCTGCATAATGTTTGGAGGGGACATGAAATAAAAGTAATGAGCCCTGGGACCTATAGACATGAACAAGATGAAAATGAATTTGTGGGCGGGGCTTCAGCGGCTCTTATATCAGGATGAAAAGAGAAGTGCGCCCTTTTAAGAAATGTTTATTTCATTATTTCATTTTAACGCAGAAATGATTGTAACGATTTATTCGCTTTTTTTTTCAGGTAAGTAAACATCTTTATTAACATCCCAGGCCAGAAACATGAGCTGTAAATGAATTAGTCTTCAAAATGAGGTGTTGTCACTCAGGATCTGTCTGAACAGCAGTTTGTAATTACAGAATACCTGTAAGCCCATGTTTATTTCTTTCTGTGAACTGTGTTAGTTTAGAGATAAACTGTAGATTAAATCCACATTAATTCCCTCACACTTATACATCACATATGTACAGTACACACACATAAGTACATATCACATGTAACATCATAGGAATACATTTCACATGTCTTATAGTGTAGGTTTCAGTACCACGGTTATAGTGGGGAAAAAGTTCATTAAAATCATAGAAAAATCTAGAAAGCTTTCCCAGCATGCTGTTAGAAGATACAAGTGGTCTGGTGCAAACTTCTCCAGTTGAATGGTGGAAGTCGCAAGCGAACTACAAACTTTATACCCAGATATGTCTCTGTATGCACTGAAAAGACATATTGTCTTTGTTATTATAAATGTTTGTTATATAATAGTAATAATGCTATATTTTAATTTATTTTTATTTCACGACGCCCAAGGTCACTTTACAAACACAACATGCAAATACAATTCACACAACACTCAAACACATTATACTGTGTATATAGCCTATACATTTATACACAGTATCTCACAAAAGTGAGTACACCCCTCACATTTTGGTAAATATTTGATGATATGTTTTCATGTGACAACACTGAAGAAATGACACTTTGTTACAATGAAAAGTAGTGAGTGTAAAGCTTGTGTAACAGTGGAAATTTGCTGTCCCCTCAAAATAACTATAATAATTAATTCTATTAGGTTTTAGTGTTTAATGTATAATATTGTATAATGTGTATATATGCACATAGTCTTGCACCGTTCCGTAGATAGAAGAAGACACTGCGAGAAACATTGTTTATGTGTGCAGCAAAGGAAAGAGTGCTATCTAAAATGACGCGAAGGCTCTCAGTCTGAGTGGAGCATGGTATGGTGCAGCTGTCAACAGAGAGAGTGAAGGTGTTCATCTTTGCAAGTGTTGTTTTAGAGCCAACCACCAGTAGTCTTATTGCTGTTTAATTTCACAATATGAACAAATATTCGAGTGTTAAAGTAATTCATCAGTTATAAATCTCGAATAAAAATTGTAGTGGGTCCAAGGCTTGGGGTTGTAGACAGTTCATAATGGCCATTACATTTACACAAAGTTTGGGGAACCCCTGGACTTGGCTATTAACCTGTAGATGTATAAATGAATGATACCCTTGATACTGAAGCTCAAAGACATGTAGGAAAACACTGTGTCAGCATTAAATGGTTGTGAAAGTAGTGGTTGGAGAGACTTTATGATGCAGAGCTTTTTTTAGATTTGGAACCAGCACAAGAGAAACTTGTGTTAATAATCACACTGGCAAATTCATCAAGCATACAGGTCAGTTAAGAACCCATGAGCTTTGTCTATGAAGTACAGTACATTATATATATATATATATATATATATATATATATATATATATATATATATATACTTACAGGAGTAAGTCCTAGTCCTAGAAGTAAGTGAAAGACTGATCTCCAGTTATCGAAAGCATTTGGTTGCCGTTATTGCTGCAGAAGAAGCACAACCACATTTTAAGTTTACGGGGGAAGTAGATTTTCACACTGGTGATGGGTGTTGGATAACTTTTTTTGCTTCAATAAAAATAAATAAATAAACAAACTATTTTAACTGTAATGTGTGTTTACTCAGGTCCATTTCTTTTGTGTTGTGTTTCATTTGAAGATCTAAAACTATTTATTATAAGATAATACTAAAAACAATAGCAGAAGAAATCTAGATTTAGCAAATAATTTTTCACAGCACTATATGTACAGTGTGTCCGGGAAGTATTCACAGTGCTTACTTCAATACAAGTCGTTTCTCTTGGATGAATACATTTATTAGCTTTATTTAAAAATATATTATGTAATACCATATTGTCTTAATTAAGTGGTTTTATTTTACATTTGATTGTATTCTTTTCAATTTCTGAATGTTTCATTAAGCTGTTAGACACCAAACTAATTGGAAAGATTTTTTTATTATATATTACTTTTAAAAAAATAATTATTTTATTATTTTATTCATTTTTTTTTCTTTTGTTATTTTTTTACTAATATGTCTTGAATAATTTCTGGATGATGTTAAACAATATTTCATCCCTGCGCTGCTTTATTGTGATTGGCTGCAAATTTAGAAAGCGCTTGATTTGATCTGCAGTGGTGTTTTCTATGAGCGGACTATAAAGCGAACTTTAAATGGCAATATCACAGTCGATCATGTTCATTTTATCTTGGGCAGTCAAAATCATAATCACGATCAATATTCGATTAATTGTGCAGCCCTACATCAGCGTGTACACCTTATTGCAAAGGGAAGAAGTATTCTTTAAATATGCACAAGTTTATGTACTACAAACTGTCTAAAAGTTTTGTCAGGCAAAAATTATTATAATCTGCAAAGAGAAGTGTTTTTAAATCTGCTACACCACTTGTTTCATCTCAACCACTTATCCATAATCGGGTCGCGGGGGTAGCAGCTCCAGCAAGGAAGCTCCAAACTTCCTTTTCCCGAGCCATATTAACCAGCTCTGACTGGGGGATCCCGAGGCGTTCCCAGGCCAGTGTGGAAATATAGTCTTTCCACCTAGTCCTGGGTCTTCCCCAAAGTCTCCTCCCAGTTGGATGTGCCTGGAACACCTCCCTGGGGAGGGTCCAGGGGGCATCCTTACCAGGGGCCTGAACCACCTCAACTGACTGCTTTCAACACAAAGGAGCAGTGGCTCTACTCTGAGTTCCTCTCGGATAGCCGAGCTTCTCACTCTATCCCTAAGGGAGAGGCCAGCCACCCTACTGAGAAAACCCATTTCGGCCGCTTGTACCCGCGATCTAGTTCTTTCAGTCACTACCCAACCTTCATGACCATAGGTGAGGGTAGGAACGAAAATTGCCCGGTACATCAAGAGTTTTGCCTTCCGTCTCAGCTCTCTTTTTGTCACAACGGTGTGGTAAAGCGATTGCAATACCACTTCGGCTGCTCCGATTCTCCGGCCAATTTCCCGCTCCCCCTCACTCATGAACAAGACCCCAAGGTACTTGAACTTTTTCACTTGGGTTATGTTCTCATTCCCTTCCCGGAGTAGGCATTCCATCAGTTTCCTACTGAGAACAATGGCCTCAGATTTAGAGGTGCTAATCCTCATCCCAGCCACTTCACACTTGGCTGCGAACTGATCCAATGAGTGCTGGAGGTCATGGACCGATGATGCCATCAGGACCACATCATCTGCAAAAAGCAGCGATGAGATCCTCAGGTCACCAACCCCTCCCCACCATGACTATGCCTCGATATCCTGTCCATGAATTTCACAAACAGGATTGGTGACAAAGCGCAGCTCTGGCGAAGACCAACCCCCACCTGGAACAACTCCAACCTTTTGCCGAGCATCCGGACACAGCTCTCGCTTTGAGGTTCAACTATTGGCCAAACCCTCCGTTCCAGCACCTTGGAGTGGACTTTACCAGGGAGGCTGAGAAGTTTGATACTCCTATAATTGGCGCACACTCTCTGGTCCCCCTTTTTAAACAGGGGAACCACCACCTCAGTCTGCCACTCCTTGGGCACTGTCCCCGACTTCCACGCAATGTTAAAGAGGCATGTCATTCAAGACATCCCCTACACACCCAGAGCTTTCAGCAGGAAATCTCATCAATCCCCAGGGCTTTGCCACTGTGTAGTTGTTTGACTACCTCAGTGACCTCCACCACGGAAATTGTCGATGCTCCCCAATCAGCCTCCACCTCTGCCTCTACCATAGATGGTACCATGTTAGTTGGATTCAGGAGTTCCTCAAAGTGTTCCTTCCACCGTGGAATTACTTCCTCAGTTGAGGTCAACAGCGTCCCATCCCTACTGTACACTGCCTGGATGGTTCCCCGTTTCCCCTCCAGAGGTGGCGGATGGTTTTCCAGCACAGCTCCACCCCTATCTTCACCCGAGTGTCCAAAACATGTGGCCTCAGATCAGATGATACGATTACAAAATCAATCATCAACCTTTGGCCTAGGGTGCTCTGGTACCACGTACACTTATGAGCCTCATTATGTTCGAACATGGTATTCGTTATAGACAGTCCATGACCAGCACAGAAGTCCAATAACAAATGCCCACTCAGATTTAGATCAGGGAGGCAGCTCCTCCCAAGCACGCCTCTCCAGGTATCTTCCTCATTGCCCACATGCGTGATTAATTCCCCCAGCAGAACTATGGAGTCCCCTACTGGTGCCCCATACAGGACTCTGTTCAGGGTCTCCAAGAAGGCTGAGTACTCTGATCTGGTGTTGGGTGCATATGCACAGACAAGAGTCAGAGCCCCCCCCCACACACACATCCCGTAGACGTAAGGAGGCGACCCTCTCGTCCACTGGTGTAAACTCCAACGTAACAGCGCTCAGCCGGGAACTTGTGAGTATCCCCACACCCGCCTGGCGCCTCACACCCTGGTCAAATCCGGAGTAGAATAAAGTCCATCCTCTATCCAGGAGTATGGTTCCAGATCCGAGACGTAGATGTAAGCGTAGATGTAAGCCCCACCAGATCTAACCGGTAGCTCTCCACCTCCCGCACAAGTCCCAGTTCCTTCCCCCACAGAGAGGTGACATTCCACGTCCCCAGAGCCAGCCTCTGTACCCGACCCCCACGGTTCACCCCACGAGTGGTGGGCCCATAGGATGTAGAGGGGGTGCCACGTTGCTTTTTTGGGCTTTGCTCGGCTGGGCTCCGTGGCAAACCCAGCCACCAGGCACTCACAGTCGGGCCCTTCCTCTTGGCCTGGCAGGGTAACTCCTCCTCTCTTAATCTTTTTCATGAGGGTTTTTGAACCATTCTTAGTCTGGCCTCTCTCCTGAGACCACTTTGCCTTGAGAGACCCTGCCAGGAGCACAAGGCTCCAGACAACACAGCCCTCAGGTTCATAGGGACACACAAACCTCTCCACCACGATAAGGTTACAGTTTCCGGAGAAGCCACTTGTTTCAGTAGTTATACATTTTATTTTATTAATATTAAATCAGAATTAAAATCTTAAGACATTATGCCATTCTCAGCAATAACAAGGGAATGTATTCAGTTTACAAAACAGTTGCAAAATGTAGGTTTCAAGAATTTCTAGTATAATTGTTAAATGACGAGCGTGTAAAAAATATTCATTCAATTTCTCATGTAACTTCTCAGGTAAACATGACAGACATGGCCTGAAGAAAAGCCGGGATAATGGTACTGAATCACAAATAAATGGTCTAATCTTGCCAGTTAAACACTGACAATATTTAGAATAGAAGAACTTGCACAAAACCAGTAAATTCAGCTTGACTAACCCTCTATTTTTACTACTACACAAAGTCTCAAATTTTGAAGCTTACAGTCTCAGAGCTTTCTTGCATGGAAAGGTTTTTTCTGAGATTCTGTCCTGTAAATACTGCAATGTGCTTAAAGTTTTGGCCTAAATCATATTTGAGGAACTAAATAATTGAATTGAAAAAATTGAAAATAAAATTGCTGAGCCTAATCTGAAAGGTTGATATTTTTTGTTCCACCAGTCACATTTCTGTCTTAGCCAGTGCTTTATTACTTTGAATCATTCCGTTTACCTTGAGATTGGGTTAACAGTTAACATCCAGTGTTGCATCAAAATGATTCAATTAAGAGCTTTGACAAATTCAAATACATCAAAAAGAAACCTTTTAAGTGTGTTTTTTTTCCAGGTTACATGTGTCTGCCTGCCAGAAAGAAACTATAAACTATTAGTTATGTTGTTTACACTGCTATGTTTGAGATAATAATAATAATGTAAATGTGTTTATTTCCCTCTACAGTGATCTAATGCTAACAGTTAATAGTTGTCACGTTCGGGTAGATGAGACGGAAGCAGGCACAGACTTGAGTTTAAACATTTATTGGATTGTAGAACAAAACAATAAAACAAAGACACTAAGACTAATCTACTTAAACACGAAGGCAGGAAACAAACACTAAGGCTACAAAACAAAACAGACACTGTGACACAGAAACGTGAGTCTAAACACAACGAAAGACAAGGACTACATGAAAACCAGGACTATTTATATCCACAGTGCTCGTTAACCCCAATGTGAAACAGGTGCAGGAAGACATGTGACTAGTAGGGAACAGTGGCTGCTGGGACATGGAGTCTGCCGGCAAACTGCGGTGGAAACACACACAAAAACATAAACATAGTCCACGTGTAAAGAGCTGTCATGCACTCTGTTTCCTGCAGAGCAAAGGCGCCATGACCAGCAACGGTGCAGTGCCTGCATCCAGCCACCAGGGGGAAAGGTGACATTAGTATGCAAACAGCAAATTAATAATAATTCAAAATCCTTAATTTCCCCCAGTTCATTGAAGAAATATTCAGACGTTAATGTTTTTTACTTGATGGATCTGGGACTCTTCAGAAGCTGTTGGAGAAGCTTAGATGCACACCAAAATTTCAGCTTGTTGGATGATTTGAAGTTTTGAATTTTGAAGTCAAAACTCTGTGTAATCTCCTTATAAAAGGACAAGAACACTGACATTGTTTCTTAAACAATTGAATGATTAGTTTTGTGTTTGTGGTAACTCACTTTCTTTATTTTTAATAATCTTTAATTAATGGCAGAAATACTAACCCCATTTCCAGAACACCTTTTCTTTGTACTTTTGTCAGTTAATTAAAGTTTCAAGAGACATTTTGTTTTTATTTCATTTTAGAAAAAATCCAAACTTTTATGGAATTCAATTCAATTCAATTCAATTTTATTTGTATAGCACTTTTAACAATAGATATTGTCTCAAAGCAGCTTTACATGAACATAAAACACAGTACATACACAGGAAAAGTGAGAAATTATCCCAACTGAGCAAGACACTGAGTGGCGACAATGGCAAGGAAAAACTCCCTAAGATGTTTAAGAGGAAGAAACCTTGAGAGGAACCAGACTCAGAAGGGAACCCATCCTCATCTGGGTAACAACAGATATTCTTAAAGAGACAATTGTTGGTTTATATGTAATCTGTTTGGCTTAAAAGAAGCCTTTGTCCCAGCAATCTGGATTTTGAGTAGATGAGAGCTCCATCCAGAAGTAGGACCTCCGAGACCGATCATGCGGATCCGGAGAGCCGAAAGGACCAGGATCTCCAACATCTCCATAAACTCATGTGTAGCTCGGCAGAAGGAGAGAGGGAGAGAAAAGATTGTTAAGACTGGGATTTGGCATAATGGAAAGTCTAGTCAGGGTAGGCTAGAGAGAATAAATACGTTTTAAGTCTAGACTTAAAAGATATTGAGACTGTGTCTGAGTCCCGAACATTAAATGGAAGACTGTTCCATAACTGTGGAGCTCTATGAGTGAAAGCTCTTCCCCCTGCTGTAGCCTTCACTATTTGCGGTACAGTCAAATAATCATAGAAGATCAAAAGATCACTTAAATACTGTGGCGCGAGACCTTTTAGTGTTTTATAGGTTAATAATAGTATTTTAAAATTTATGCGAGATTTAACTGGTAGCCAATGCAGTTTGGATAGGATCAGGGTGATGTGGTCATATTTCTTGGTTCTAGTTAGAACTCTAGCAGCTGCGTTCTGGACTAACTGAAGTTTCTTTATGTTTCTAATGGAACATCCAGACAGTACGGCATTACAATGGATAGATAGATAGATAGATAGATAGATAGATAGATAGATAGATAGATAGATAGATAGATAGATAGATAGATAGATAGATAGATAGATAGATAGATAGATAGATAGATAGATAGATAGATAACTGTGGGAT
>JAFFST010053175.1:2788-14427 GCA_022414735.1 Noturus placidus
CTGCAGCCACAGTTGCTGCTCTGCCTGGAGAAAGCAGTTTAATGATGAAACAAGATTAAGACAAAAGTAAATTCTACATCTAAAAACACATCAAGTAGTATTGTTGGATTTTGAAGTTTGAGGGGTAGAAGAGGAAAAGAAAGGAACTAATGCTCTTAAGTATGGCACATGACAAAAAGTGATCAGAAGCAAGTGTCAACACACTACATGTTAAACTGGTAATGTGGTGTTTGAATCAGCAGATTGTTTGAGCACCATCACTTACTGGTTGCTTTGACTGGCCCAGGACACTTTGGAGGGACTACACTGGTAGGCGGTTTGAGTCTCTGAAGACCCATCTCAACTTTCCTGATTTTTTTCTAAATATAATGGAGTGAGAAAAGAGGTTTTAAAGATTAAACAGACCTGTTTATATGAAAGGGCTTGGACAAAACATGTTGCTTCATTATTATTATTTTTTTTAATAAAAAGGAGCAAAACCACACCGGTGCAGGCTGTTGATACTCTCCATCAGTGGTGCTGAAGAAAGGCCTCTTCGACATAACTGGTAATCGGGATGTTGTACTCTGCTGGAGGAAGAATTTTAGGAATCAATCTGACTGCTTAACACAGACAATAGATTATTTAGTTTTTAACAAGCTTGTTGAAATTCTTAGCCTGTAAGAACAAACAGAAAGATGTTTCACAGTCACTGGCCACCTTAATGAATGCTTACACATTCATACACTTCTCAATAACAATCATGTGGCAGTATGATGCATAAAATCATGCAGAAGCAGTTTGTTGTTCACATCAAACAATATAGTTGTGACACAGGCAGGGTGGGGAGGAAATAAAGTAATTTTTATTTCAAGGTTGTAGAGCGTTTCAAAAACTGCTGGGATTTCCTGCCCAACAGGCTATATAAGGTTTATACCTTATTATAAGGTATAATAATATTAATTTAAAATAAATCAAATCTTACTATACCAACTACCACAACTGGGTTTTCTTAAACCAATTGTACTCAGTCCCTGACCTAATAAATTAACATGAGCATGTGGTTTTAACCCTTAGATTGGACCCTACACGCTTCCATAAGTGGGTCTAAAAAGACCTGTATTAGAATCAATGGTTTTTACATTCCCACACAGATTACTGACTTTGCAGTCTTTGGAACTTCTGACAGCTTTCTTTTTGGTGCCAACACCACCTTTGGTCTTATTGTAGAATTTTGTACATAGTAGAAGTGATTACTTCAGGTTTTTCTTTCTGCTACTTTCATCCACCATTTTGTTGTGGTGCATTGTGCCTAAGAGCACAACAGCCATTCCTTTCTTCCTACCATAGCTGACCATGGGAAAGCTGACACCAAATCCAAACTCTGCTGTGAAGCTCTCTGGACATGGAAGCCTTCAAGGGATGGCTCACTTGTTCGGTCTTAAAACATAGTAAAGGGGCCCTTCTCCAAGACATGCTGTACAAAAGTCACACTGGTGAAAAGGTTCTGTGGTGTTGTTGCGACCCATGCTATTTAAAAATGCTGCACAACTCATGGACAATGTTTTGGCCCATATTCTTTTGAACTTCTTCCCCTGGTTTTTTTTTCTGTGCAAACTCTCCAATCTACTGCATAAGAGACATGTGAACCACAAACCCAGAAGATCTTTAGAGTATACTTGGCAGGTTTGTATTTCATATATTGTAGAAACTTGCACCACCACCTGAATGCCACAAGCTGTTCATCTACAGTGACACAGTCACTGGGAATGAATCGTTGTCTGCAATTTACCAGGAACCAGGCCCCATACTTAGCAGAAGGCTGCCATATGGTAGGATCTGGTCCCCTTGTAATCAAAGCACAAGACACAGCAAATATCTTCAAATATCCCAAGAGCCATAGTGGTCTTGTACATGGTATTACATAAAGGACTCCAAACAGAAGATCATTTACTTAGCTAGAACAAGCAGACAAATTAATCACTAGATTTTCACTAAATAGTTGTGAATGAGACACGCATGAATATGCAAGCATGTTGTTGATATACTGTACATCAACCTGTTGACAGATTTCCAGAAGATAAAATGGCACACTTACATTAAATTTTACTGTAAAATATTTCTCCCGAGAGGTGACACCTGTTATACATTTGTGGTCAACAGTTACAGTATCTCACAAAAGTGAGTACACCCCATACAGTTTTTTGAATATTTGATTATATCCTTTCATGTGGCAACACTGAAGAAATGACACTTTGCTACAATGTAAAGTAGTGAGTATAGAGCTTGTATAACAGTGTAAATTTGCTGTCCCCTCAAAATAACTCAACACACAGCCATTAATGTCTAAACCACTGGAAACAAAAGTGAGTACAAATCTAACTGAAAGTGTCCAAATTGGGCCCAATTAGCCATTGTCCCTCCCCGGTGTCATGTGACTTGTTCGTGTTACAAGGTCTCATACACACCCTCATACTGGTCACTGGAAATGGCACCTCATGGCAAAGAACTCTGAGGATCTGAAAAAAAAAAAAAGAACTGTTGCTCTACATAAAGATGGCCTAGGCTATAAGAAGATTGCCAAGACCCTGACACTGAGGATTACTGTAACCATGTCCTGTGGTCTGATGACACCATTTGAACCAAATAAGTGTGTGTGGTGGCAACCAGGTGAGGAGTACAGACAAGCATGTCTTACCTACAGTCAAGCATGGTGGTGGGAGTGTCAAGGTTCAAGTGCTGCCGACTCATGGAACCATGAATGACAACATGTACTGTGACATACTGAAGCAGAACATGATCCCCTCCCTTCAGAGACTGGGCTGCAGGGCAGTATTCCAGCATGATGACTACCTAAACACACATTGCTAAAGAAGCTGAGGGTGAAGGTGTTGGACTAAACCCTATTGAGAATCTGTGGGGCATCCTCAAACAGAAGGTGGAGGAGCACAAGGTCTGTAACATCCACCAGCTCCGTGATGTCATCATGGAGGAGTGGAAGAGGACTCCAGTGGCAACCTGTGAAGCTCATGTGAACTCCAGATACAAGAGGGTTAAAGCAATGCTGGAAAATAATGGTGGCCACACAAAATATTGACACTTTGGGCCCAATTTTTACATTTTCACTTGGGTGTTTACTCACTTTTGTTGCCAGCGGTTTAGACATTAATGTCTGTGTGTTGAGTTATTTTGAGGGGACAGTAAATTTACACTGTTACACAAGCTGTACACTCACTACTTTACATTGTAGCAAAGTGTCATTTATTCAGTGTTGTCACATGAAAAGATAACAGCAAAAGTCGATAATCAAATGTTCCCATGAAATTCCATTGGAAAAGCATGCTTTTTTTGACCCACTTTTAAAGAGTGGGGTTGTAACACAAAGACTAAAGAAATTTTAAAAATCAGTAAAACCTTAAAAAAATAAATAAATAAATAAATAAAAAAAGTCATGACATTAAAAACTTGATTTTGAGGAATACCCAAGATATGAAATTATATACACATTGTATTTAAAAGATACTGCAAACAAATGACCTCACCGGGTCATTTTAGACCCAGTTGTGCGTCTAAGGATTAAGAGAGATTTCAAAGCACTTATAAAAGTCACTCAGGAGAAAGGCACCTACCAAACGCCATAAATATAAATTCATACGCAGCGGTACAGGTGTTCCTAATAAAATGGATAGCAAATATATACACATTAAACCACACAATTTTTCTAAACTGTATTTTCTAGATTTATATCAAAAAATGTACCACCCACTCTAGATGGCCTAGACCAATGAATTTAAATCGGCCTTCATTCTGAAAATGCATTTATTACATGGTGCATTGTATAGTTTTGATTAAATTAAAGAGATTCCAACAAATCTTGAATTGATTCAGGATTAACACATTTAACATCAAAACAATTGTTTGTATACATGTACACTAATTGGACGAAGGCTTATTTGTATAAACAAACATTTAAACGAACCAACACAAACATTTGAACAAATATCACCACTCAGAATTAGATTGTGAGATCTAAAAAGTTTAAAAATGTACTTTGTTCGGCTGGAGCCTTAAATAAAAAAAAAAAGACGAGGTTTCAAACATTTAGATTTGCCTAGCGATAGAAAAACACGGCGGGCGACATGTTGCTAATTAGATATCTAGGGGTACAAGCAGAATTAGCACTCACCTCTTTGCTCATTTATCCTGCAGGTTGTGTTTAACTAAACAACAACAACAACAACAGAGTTAAAATCCGCTAAGCAAAACAGAAGCCTCGCAAAGTGGCAGTAGGAAGGTAGAGAGAGCACAGAACTATCAAAACTATCCTAACTAAAATGAGTGATCAGCTCTGCTGTTATTAGAACTGTAAGACGCTAACTCACAAACCGTTAGTGAACTCACACGTAATGTATATTAACTGACTATTCTCCTCCATACTTTCACGAAGCCTTTATATATATTTGAGCTAATACACGATATCTCCATTTCCACCACTCTGCTGATAAAATTTTATAACGACACACCAAAAAAATCACCGTTACCATGTACATACACGAACACGTAGCAAAACACTAAACTGCGCCCTAACAACGTTCAAACCTGTTTACTTTTAAATATATTGCCGCCTTTCAGGATAAGTCGCCATTGGTCAGATCATAACCAATCATCGTGACAGAGAGTGTGGTCCCGCCTACAGGGACTGCATGGGTGGGGAAAGTGTCTGAGTTTGAGTGACATCTAGCTGTAACCCCGGAAACCTACGGAGCCCCTGATGGTAAAAACATCACATGAAAGGGGTTCCCTCGTATTTTTTTGCGTCCTCCCGTCGTTCAGTTCGTATACACAGTACTTCCGGTGTTCCGGAGAATTCAGAGCCCTTCAGTTTTCCAGTTTCCACTTCAGCGCACATGTGCGAAATCATGACGTCTTGCCTTGTGGCTGAGTTGGGCGGCTAGAAAAGTAGTTCCCTCTGTGTTGAGACTGATCTATACTGTAGACGAAACGTCTTATCCATAATGATGACTGTAAAAAAATAAAAAAGCATCACACTGTAATATACAGGAAGGACCACTTTTCTCGGGTCTCCAGGTAAATTTGTACTCCCTCCCTGTGTTCTCAGCGTAAACAAATACTCTGTGGGAGAAATGTGATGAAGAGATGAGTAAACATGTACACAGTACTAGCATTGCTGTACTATTTTAATCGTACACTAGTTGGAATATACTAGGAAAACTAAATTCCAAGGGTGATGGTGTAATCCGTTTACCCTGTTTTTTTTAATTATAAAAGCATATGGCTGAAACTTGTGGAGTTCAGAGGGAAAAGAGAGATAGATTACCATAACTACTTTAGTATTTCAAAACAATTTCAGTAGTAATATATAAAGAAAATGTAAATGCTATTATAGCACTTCACCATTAGGTGGTGCTGGGTACATTCATGGCGTGGTACTCAATATATATAACAATTTAGGTGCTGATGTGTAAATGCATTGCAGAGATGAATTAAGAACCTTTTTTTTTTGCCTTTGTAGGCACAGTGCGGGAGAACAGTTTTCAATATCAAAAACCCATTTGATAAATTTTGTGTAGACAGGTCTTAAGATGATATGATCCAAACTTGATGATATTTAGGTGTAATTTGTAGGAGGATTACAGAAAACAAATTTGATTCCAGCATTTACATGTCATAGTAACTTTTGACCTCTAGGTGGCGCTGTCATGAAATTTGTTGGTTAGCCTCAGGTCATAGTTCTGAAGACATGTACCAAGTTTCATGACAAGTCATTAATGATACACAGCATCTCTACCTGATTGGCCACTTCATCACCAGACTTTTTACATTTATATTTACATTTATTCACTTAGCAGACGCTTTTATCCAAAGCGACTTACAAATGAGAGATACAAGCAAAGTGATATCAAGCAGAGAACAATACAAGTAATGCTACTATACAAGATTCATTAATTGAGTACTAGAAGAAGCAACATGCGCAGAGTAGAGGTGTAAGTGCTTTTTTTTATGAGTAGGGTAGGTGTTGATGGAAGAGGTGGGTCTTTAGCTGTTTCTTGAAGATGGTGAGTGAATCTGCAGTCCTGATTGAGGTTGGAAGTTCATTCCACCACTGAGGAACAGTTAGTGTGAAAGTTTTGGAAAGGGACCTTGTGCTGCTCTGAGTAGGAACTACTAAACGCCGGTCGCTAATCGATCGCAGATTGTGTGTGGGAACATAAGCCTTCAGCAGAGAGTTGAGGTAGGAGGGTGCTGTTCCAGACAGGGTCTTGTACGTGAGCATCAAGGCCTTGAATTTGATGCGGGCAGCTACAGGAAGCCAGTGGAGGGAGATGAAGAGGGGTGTGACATGGGTTCTTTTGGGCTGGTTGAAGACCAGGCATGCTGAAGCATTCTGAATCATCTGCAGGGGTCTGATGGGGCTGGCTGGGAGGCCTGAAAGTAGAGTTGCAGTAGTCCAGTTTTGAGATAACAAGAGCCTGGACTAGTATCTGTGTGGCCTGTTCAGTGAGGTAAGGTCGGAATTTTTTTGATGTTGAACAGGATGAAGCTACAGGACCGAGCAGTTGTTGAGATGTGGTCTGTAAAGGTCAAGTTGTCATCAAGAGTCACCCCAAGGTTCCTGGCTGTCCTGGTTGGTTTGAGTGTGGTTGTGCAGAGCTGTACAGTGAGGTTGTGGTTGATTGCGGGACAGGCTGGGATGACGAGAAGCTCAGATTTTGCCAGGTTGAGCTTAAGGTGGTGTTCCCTCATCCAGGCTGAGATGTCGGACAGACAAGCAGAGATGCGTGCAGAAACGGATGGATCATCAGGCTGGAAGGACAAATAAAGCTGGGTGTCATCAGCATAGCAATGATATGAGAAACCATGAGACTCAATCACCTGCCCTAGAGATGTCATGTAGATAGAAAAGAGAAGTGAACCCAGAACTGACCCCTGTGGAACGCCAGTGGCGAGTTGCTGGATTTCAGAAATACCTCCCATCCATGATACCGTGAAAGATCGGTCAGTAATAGACAATAGAGAACTGGATAAAGAAATGGTCAGAGGTGTGAAGAGGAGTAATGAGAAGATTGTGTGTGGTGCAATTACGTGTAAGGATGAGGTCAAGTTGTTTGCCGGCTTTGTGGGTTGCTGGTGTGGAGAACTGCTTGAGGTCAAACGTGGGAAGGAGAGCAAGAAAGTCAGCTGCTTCTGGCTTGTCTAGATGAATGTTGAAATGAATGTTGACCAAAAGAGGTGTTCCATCATCTAGGATGGTGGACAGTAGCGTGTCAAATTCATCGATGAACTTCCCCAGTTAACCTGGAGGACGGTAAACAACAAGAAAGTGCATTTTGGCAGGGTCAGTGACTGTAACAGCATGATATTCAAAGGAAGAGTAGGAGCAAGAGGGAGAAAGACAGGTAAATTTCCATGTTTTGGAGAGAAGCAAACCTGTACCACCCCCTTGTCTGTTTGGACGTAAGGTATGGGAGAAGTTGAAGTTGGACGCCAGGGCAGCAGGTGTGGCAGTGTTCTCAGCATGGATCCAGGTCTCAGTCAGAGCCAACACGCTGAGGTTTGAGTGTGTCGCAAAGGCGGGAATGAAATCTGCTTTGTTGACAGCAGATTGGCAGTTCCAAAGTCCGATCGAGAAGAGGGAACCTGCAGAGGCCATATTCAGAGAGCGTAGGTTGTCCAAGTTGCGTACGTTTCTGGGAGTATGCCGCGGTCTGCGCCTGTGGCAAATAACAGGGATAAATTGATGACACATGTTAGTGAGTGTAAACAGGTAGACAGTATGAGAAATAAAGGGAGAAATTTTTGGCTTGTTACAAGCGAACAGTTTCAAAATTCAAATTTGATAACTTTTGTGCAGATTGGTCTGAATATGTTATGGGCCAAATTGTGTGAAATTTGGACAAAATTTGGAGATGGCAGAAAGTTTAATTAGGTGGAAATTAGACATCATAGTGTCCATTGAAATCCCTCACTTTCAGGTTGAATATCTCTTGTGGGGGCCAGACACGAACCTGAAATTTTGACAGAAATAAGTGCTCTCTAGTACTACTGCTCAGAAGTCACTTAATGGTATGATGTTTCTTTTGTGGAATTCTATGTTTGGATTAAGCCCAATGCAATGGGACCCCTGTCTTCCAAACAGTTAAATTTTTGACTCATCAGTCCACAGAACATTCTCCCAAAAGTTTGAGGATCTGCAAGGTCCTCTTGGACCTTGGTTCTCAAGGAGTCTTGGTCTTGGCAGTGGTTTTCACCTCACCACTCTTACATGGATGCTATTTTTGCCCAGTGTCTTTCTGATAGTGGAGTCATAAACAGTGACCTTTATTGATACAAGAGAGGTCTGGAACTATTTGATGTTGTCCTTGGCTCTTTTATGACTTTGTGGATTGACCTTGTCATTGCTGTGCTCTTGGATGAATTTTGGAAGGTCGGCCACTTCTGGGAAGTTTCACTACTGTGCTGAGTTTTTTCCATTTTGAAATAATTTCTCTTACCATGGTTCTTTGGAGTTACAGAGCCTTTTAAATAGCTTCGTAACCCTTCCCAGAGTGGTGTATTTTAATCATCTTCATAATTTCTGGGATTTATTTAAATTTTGGCATAGTGCATTACTGGGTAAGATCTTTTAACCAACTTCATGCTGTTGAAAAAATTCTATTTAAATGTTGATTTGATTTAACAGAGTTTGCAGTCAACAAGCCTGGTGGCGTCTAGTCAGCTGAACCCTACTATTAATGCAGTTTCATAGATTTAGGAAATTAGTATCTATTGGAGCACTGGCCCACACATGCCCAGTTGGAATTTGATAACTTTTTTGCTTCAATAAATAGCATTATCATTTAATAACTGTATTTTATGTTTACTCAGGTTGCCTTTATTTTAATTTTAACAAATTTTAACAATTAATAAACCAAGTAAATCACTTCGTCTTGCTGCTTAAACACACACAACGATTTACTGAATCACGGTATTGCAGAAATGCAGGCAGTTCCTCAGGAGCTGACAGTTGTGCTGTAAGCCTGGCCCATATGTTGTTGCCAGTTTTATCAAGGTCTGAATCCATATTTTCCTCATCCTCATCCTGAAAATGATCTTCCTCCAGGATGTCATCAGTGGACTGACAAAGGTTGTGTAGCACACAAAAAGATTCAAGCGTGTTTTTTAATGATGCATCTAGCCTTGATGTGGTGCTTGTTAAAGCAATCTTCAACACTACTTGGTAGGAGCTAATATAGCCAGTGACAATAGGTCAATTTAGGTCAAGATGTCTTAGTGATAATGCAATAATACTGAAGTAGTAACAGATGTACTGCTATATTTCTAATAATTAAAAAATAAATAAAACTTTAAAAGAAATGATATAACTAAGCAGACATTCTTACCAGCCACAGACTGTCTGTATAAGATTGATTATGGTCACAGGATGCAGCAGACATGGGTAGCCCCCATCTCCAGGAAGAAAGTAGCCTCTTGGACGGAAAAGGAATTCCTGGTACATCAGGCATCTTCATAGGACCAGAGAATCATGTACAGATCCTGGGTTGCCTGCATAGATTTCAAGGAATTTCCCATCACTGTCACATATGGCTGCAGAATTGATATAATTTTGTTGCTATGGTCCAGCAGGTGGGAAAATCTGGATATGGCATTCATCGATTGCACCAGCAACTTTCTTAAAGGCATTTATTTGTTATTGACCATACTTTTTTCCACATAATGTTTTCAAATTTAGATGACCAGAACATAGTTGAACACGGCATGTAATTCTTCTTTCATATATTCCTAATATATCAAATGCTGCATTTATCGTTTACAATATTAATATCACCAATAAATATTGTATCACCACAAGTAGGAGGTTGTTGGTGTCACGGTGAGGTTGGATGAAGCGGAAACAGGCGCAGACTGGCTTTTGCATATTTATTTGGGTGATCTCCAAAACAACACAAATAAAGACAATACAAATACTCTACCCTAAAAGAAGGACTAAAAACAAAAATACTCAAGCTAATAAACATGAAACAAAACCTACTTCTCAGGCGCATAAACAAGGAACAAAAACCTACTTCTCAGGCTGACTTCCAAAACACGGTGACAGGAGTCTATACACACTCACACACACAACGAACGACCAAGACTACATGCTCAACCAGTGCTATATATACCCCCTCAGTGCTCATTAACAAAACAAGAAACAGGTGCCGGAATCCATATGACCCATAGTGAACCCATGTGACCTGCAGTGGCCGATGGGAAATGGAGTCCACCGGCACACTGGGGTGGAGACACATAAAGTCCAGGTGCTAAGGATAGTCACCGCCAGTGTTCGGCCACTAGAGGGCTCCAGAACCAGCCAAGGTGCAGTGCCACACCTGGCCAACAGGGGGAATCATGACAGATCCCCCCCCAGGGCGCTCCTCCCGGAGCGCTATCAAACATTGCCCCTGTTGGCGGTCCCGGTCCCCGGGGCAGAATGTTCCAGGCAGAAGCCAGGGACCGAGGCAGTCCTGGCCGGGTAGCCGGGGGCTGGAACACCCCTACCAGTGATGGAGTTCGAGGTGCAGCTTCCGTCTGCTCAGGAACACCGGACGCCTCCCACAGACTCTCGGGAGCGCAGGACACTTTCCACAGAGGCTCAGGAACACAGGACGCCTCCCACAGAGGCTCGGTAACACAGGGCGCCTCCCACAGAGGCTCGGGAGTGCATGGCGCTTCCCACAGAGGCTCCGGAACGCGGGATGCCTCCCACAGAGGCTCCGGAACGTGGGACGCCTCCCACAGAGGCTCCGGAACATGGGATGCTCTCCCCCCGGTCTCTGTAGCACTGGAGGCTGCTTCGTTAACTCCGGGTTGGATTGTCGCCGGGCCTGGACACAAAAGAGCAGAGGTGACTGGGCTTACCTCCCTCAAAGGCTCGGGGACGCAGGACGTTGCCCGGCGGGGCACCGGAACGCCGGATGCCGCCCGCCGTGGATCGGGAACGCTGGACGCCGCCCGCCGGGGCTCGGGAACGCAGGCCGGCTCGTCCGCTTCCTGAGGGGCTGAGACCTCCCCCTCGGTCTCTGTGGTGTCTGAGGCGGCCAGGTTAGCCTCCGGCTCTGCGGCCGGGACGTGGGCGTGCCTGGGCTCTGCGGCCGGAACGTGGGCGTGCCTGGGCTCTGCGGCCGGAACGTGGGCATGACGGGGCCTTCAGGCGAGCACAGGGACGAGACGGGGTCTTCAGGCGTGAACATGTAAGACACGGAGCCTTCAGGCACAAGGGAAGCGGGGCTCTCGGGGATCATAGGCACATGTGAAACTGGACTCTCGGGCTCGGCCGGAACTGAAACTGGACCCTTGGGCTCGGACGGGACTGAGACTGGGACTGAGACTGGACCCTCGGACGGGACTGAGACTGGGACTGAGACTGGACCCTCGGACGGGACTGAGACTGGGACTGAGACTGGGCACTCCGACGGGGGCACGAGGGAACCTGGGCACTCCGACTGGGGCACGAGGGAACCTGGGCACTCCGACGGGGGCTCAGACGTGGACACGAGGGAAACTGGGCTCGCTGGCTCGGACAGGGACATAGACTGAATCGTAAACACGGGGCGGAAATCAAAGTCGGTAAACACGTTCGGATGCTGCTGTTGAAATAG
>JAFFST010053177.1:30006-47506 GCA_022414735.1 Noturus placidus
CTACAATGTAAAGTAGTGAGTGTACAGCTTGTGTAACAGTGTAAATTTACTGTCCCCTCAAAATAACTGCTAAAGACAAGCAGACTAAGGACATGGATTACAGGAACCACGTCCTATGGTCTGATGACCCCAAGATAAACTTATTTGGTTCACATGGTTTCAAGCGTGTGTGGCGGCAACCAGGTGAGGAGTATGTCTTGTCTACAGTCAAGCATGGTGGTGGGAGTGTCATGGTCTAGGGCTGCATGAGGGAACCATGAATGCCAACATGTACATGAAGCAGATCATGATCAGTATGCAGTATTCCAGCATGATAACGACCCCAAACACACCTCCAACATGACCACTGCCTTGCTAAAGAAGCTGAGGATGAAGGTGACGGACTGGCCAGACCTAAACCCTATTGAGCATCTGTGGGGCATCCTCAAACAGAAGGTGGAGGAGCACAAGGTCTCTAACATCCACCAGCACTGTGATGTCATCATGGAGGAGTGGAAGAGGACTCCAGTGGCAACCTGTGAATCTCTGGTGAACTCCATGCCCAAGAGGGTTAAGGCAGTGCTGGAAAATAATGGTGTCCACACAAAATATTGACCCTTTGGGCCCAATTTGGACATTTTCACTTAGGGGTGTACTCACTTTTGTTGCCAGCGGTTTAGACATTAATGTCTGTGTGTTGAGTTATTTTGAGGAGACAGTAAATTTACACTGTTACACAAGCTGTACACTCACTACTTTACATTGTAGCACAGTGTCATTTCTTCAGTGTTGTACCATGAAAAGATATCAAATATTTACACACGAGGGGTGTACTTACTTCGGTGAGATACTGTACATATACATACATATATAAAGTGTGTGTCTAATATCCCCCCCCCTCGGGCCCACACTCTTTCCTGTCCATTTTCACAAAGCTCCGCCCCCAGAATCTATAGCGCTCTGTAAAGTACCAACAAGCATGCCAGACCACAAGTCAGTTTCACCAAATGTGTTTTAGCAGACAGTAAAAGGCTTATAAATGGCTTAAACCTTTATATTTAATTTCAATAAGAAATAAAAAAATCGACTACTGAAACTATATTATCATAGAAAAGTTAGGACTCTTGAAAACTGCGTGATTTCATCATACATTTCCGAAAAGTCCGAACCTTAATAATAAAAAAAAAAAAAAAGGTGCACTTGTGGAGTGTCTTCGTTTTACGCATAACGAAAATAATCCTTCATACATTACAGCGGGGTAATCTACCGCACCCCAAGGTTCTCGTTCTCACCTTGAGGTCCTGCCAGCTGCAGCGGCTGGAGAGGTTCTCCACGATGAGCCGGTACTCGGTGCGGACCGGAGGGCCGTATTTATCTCGACCCGAGCGACTCCTGCTACTGTAGCCACCTTCGGACAGACAGGGGAAAGAGATGCCGCAGTCAGAGCGCTACTCCTCTCACACAGGGTTTACTCTGTAGTCTAATAAAACTAGCACCGATCGCCCTTTTTATATCGCAAACCTGCTCTCTCTCTCTCTCTCTCTCTCTCACACACACACACACACACACACACACTCTCAGGCATGAGCTTTTCTGCTGCCTCCCTCACAGGACATTACTATTAGGAACAGGGATATAAAGAAAAAAAAAAAAAAAAAAAAAAACACGGTCATAATGTCTCCAGGAAAATCATGTCAGCTTTACGGTGCATCATAACTACAGAAAAATAACATTCAGGTTACAGATTTCTCCGATTAAGACATGGTTTTCCTTTTGATCACTAAGCCTGAGTCAGAACCTCCTCGTTCACACATCTGCTTCGAGTTTTATTATTTACATCTTTGGCTAAAGGCTTTTATTTCTTTTCTTTTCTTTCTTTCCAAATTCGACAACATAATAACTAGCATTCCTCACCATCACCCCTGGTCTATTGGCAAAAGGCTGCTGTCATCTTGGCTTCCGGTTAGGTCAGCCAAAGCATCAAGGGGCAAAGGTCACACACACATTGTAAGGTGAAGGCCAAGGCCAAAGCGGTCAGGGAGTCATCTTAGCCACAACGAACTCGGCCACGGCCTCGGCCCCCACTCGAC
This sequence comes from Noturus placidus, assembly GCA_022414735.1. Classification (NCBI taxonomy): domain Eukaryota; kingdom Metazoa; phylum Chordata; class Actinopteri; order Siluriformes; family Ictaluridae; genus Noturus; species Noturus placidus. Next base: position 32,076 of record JAFFST010053177.1, read on the forward strand.
TGTCTCAAATTGAAACGTCAAGGACTCTGTTACTGTGGCAATCAAACTGGAAATAAAATGGCAACTTTAGCAGTCAGACATTCATCACCGATTGTGCTTTTTGTTGTTGTTTGTTTTGTTTTGTTTCCACTGGGCTACAATCAGAACAAAACATGACATTCATATCATTCATATTCATTTCACAATATTCTGTAGAGTTCCTTCCAAACTCCGAGTGAAGACGTGACGGATCAGGTGTTTACATGACTTATACACTCAGTAATAATCTGTTTATTTAGACATTAACACACAGCCGCAGCAACAAAACAGCTTTGTTTCCACCGCCGGGTCGAACACGCCACGTCGGGTCGGACACGCTGGGTCATGCGGAGAACTAAACCGGCACCTTCTGAACCAGAATTCAGTGGCAAGTATTAATCACGGGTTTATATTGACGAGCGCGTTCTAATAGTAAAGCTCGTTCACCTTGTGTAAAAACGTTTTTAGACAATCACGAGTAATCTCCGACACGTTTAGGAAACATTTAACATTTATGGAAGGAGTCTCCAGTGTCAGTGTTGGCGATTTGTAACAGTCAGAGGTAGTTATCTTGATATGGTGAAGTTTTCTGTTGAACATTTAGGGAAGGAGTCTCCAGTACGGCTGGGCGATATGACAGATATCATACCACGATACTCGAGGACGTTAAGATACACAAACTGTCCGCAAAACTGTAGTAAATTTAAAAAATCTTTCTAAAAAAAAAAAAAAAAACATTAAACTGACTATGATGACACTTTCTTCAATGCCTAAAGACAAAGCTTACGTTTTTTTTTTTTTTAAAGTAAGACAAAATCAACAGCATAAATTCAGTACCATTTAAATCGTAATTATTAAAAAGATTTTTAAAAAAAATACACCATCACAACAACATCTCAGAAAAGTGTATAGCGTAATCATTCATCGTGAGATTGATGTATCGATATATATCGCCCCACCCTCATCTCCAGGGTAAGCAGGATGGAGGAGTTTACTCTTCTTTTTGTCTTAGTTTATTTACATTTATTCATTTAGCAGACACTTTTATCCAAAGCGACTTACAAATGAGACACACTCACACACCAATGGTAGCAGAGCTGCCATGCAAGGTGCTAGCTTGCCATTGGGGGCAACTTAGGGTTCAGTGCCTTGCCCAAGGACACTTCGGCATGGGATCACCCGGGCCGGGATTCGAACCACCAACCCCACGATTAGTGGATTAGTGGACAACCCGCTCTACCGACTGAGCCACAACCGCCCGTCAGTTTATACCTGTTATAAAGTAAGCGAGAACAGGAAGTGACTTGTTTCATAGATGTTCAACATTAAAACGTGACTATAAGCGGATAGTGTCATCCTTTATTAAATAAAAAACCTGACGTTCACGTAATTCACGTAAATGTAGGAGCAGTGGACTCAGTGACGTTTACACACTCTACTCAGAACCGTTCGAACCTACAGTGGAAACAAGGCTGATGGTTAACGCTCACCGCCATGCAAGCGCAAAATAAATAAATAAAACAAAATCCTTTACAGTTCACAAATGAGGGGTTTCGTTTAAAAACCCACACATTGCCACGAGGTCCTTCATTTTACTCTTAACAGAACAGTCATGAGATTTATATTAACTATAGAGGGTCAGGGCTGTGACAGGTTTCAGGAATCGGAGTAGAAGTTTCTGGAAAAATGTCACAAAATTACATCCAAGTCCTGATATAGAAGCTATACATAAACTCCAGATTGTAGTTCATGTCTTTAGAGACTCACAGTACTAACACACAGAACATAGTTATGATACTGTGTGTGTGTGTGTGAGAGAGAAACTACAAAACGTAAGTTCTTTTCTTTCATGAATTTATAATCACAAAGTGAATCTGTGATGTTCTCCGGGTCCTGCACGCTTCGGTTTGAGAAAAATTATGACAAAGGTAAAACACTTTCATTCAGATTTAAACAGATCTCTCTCTCTCTCTCTCTCTCACACTCTCTTTCTCTCAGTCACTGGTATAAACACAGGCTCCACAGCACTGATGAAACACTCAAAAGCCTAGAACTTTATCTATAAACGTGACATTTACATTCAACAAGGCCATGTTTGTGTTTGTTGACAGTGAGGACTGTACTTACTGCGGCCGCCTCCATAATAACCTCCTCCTCCTCCTCCACCACCACCACCTCCTCCTCCTCCTCCTCCTCCTCCGTATCCTTCCCGGTCACGCCGAGGTCCTCTCGCATGTTCCACCATCACCCTCTCGCCACACAGCTCCTTCCCGTTCAGCTCGTACACGGCGTCGTCCGCATCGCGCGTGTCCTCAAACTCCACAAAGCCGTAACTAACGGAAACGCAGGACGAGACAGAATACGACAAACTCATTCCTTCACTGCATAAAGTACCAGAACTTATTTTCTTATTCAATAATTGCAAAAGGTTCCAGCTGGATGTTTTTTCCTTCAGTAGAAACAAGAAATAAATGCACTTTGGGGCGGGGCTTGCAGCGTTTCTTGTTACTGATTGGCTACACACAGACACTTTACTTCCTAAATATAGCATCAAACTACATATTTGATCAGAATGAATATTTAGTCAGATTTATTGTGTGATTGCGGCACACAGGTGTGGACTCGCGCTCGCTCGGTCAAGTTTAAAGGAGACTCGCTCACTGTCAGGACGAGACTTTATTAAAATGGAAATACTGGCATGAATTTTTAACATTTACCGATAAGGATATAAAAGGTAAAAATGTCATTTCTGCGCTGGAGAAAACAGGTCTGGAACACGTCAAACTAGAGATGTCACGAGAACCGACACTTCAGTACCAGCATTCTTAAAACGTGAAGGTACTTGTTTTTCTGAACTATCGTTGGAATCTATTCTAATAGAGGTTGCAATTCTTCCGGACCTGAAGGGGGCAGCAAATACACGCATGTGTTTTGGTCGGTCCTCGAGTGGTGAAGACGTAGAGGAACGCCTACAAGCAGACAGGAAAAACTACAGAAGATTACATTAGCTTAACAAGTTTAGCTCCGCCCCGACTCGTTGAGAGGAAGGCTAGTTTCTCTCTCTCTGCAAGTATCAGCCAGAGGAGGACGTCCTCCAGGAAAGTTTTAAATGTATTTTTTTTTAATACCACACCATGGTATCAACTTTGGTATCGAGTATCATGTACTTTTGGTGGGATCAGTACCGACTACTAGATTTTTGGTCTCGTGACATCCCTACGTCAAACTGCACATGTGTCTGTTGCAGCGTCGGACATGACGAGCCACGTTAATACACGTATGAAGAGTCTTTATCAATCATGTATACATTACAGCACAGTGTAATTCTTTTCTTCAGAAGTTGGGGTCAGTGCGCAGCCATGATACAGCACCCCCTGGAGTAGAGAGGGTTTAGGGTCTTGCTCAAGGGCCCAACAGTGGCAGCTTGGCAGTGATGGGGCTTGAACTCATGACCCTCTGATCAGAAGTCGAACGTCTTAACCTGTAAAGCTGAGCTACCACTTCCTTACATAATCCATAAATGACATTCACGGTCCATTATTTGAATTCTGGATTAGTTGTCGCAGGCCAGGCTGAGTACAGAGACGTATGTGCTTGCTTTGATGCACCTGTTGGTTATGGGTGTGGCTGACACCCCTGAACTCAATCATTTGGAGGAGTTATCCAGGCAGAAAAAAAAAAACCTTTTAATTAACCATAACTTAATAAAACAAAGCCTATGTTAAAACATGTTATACCTTACCTAAATTACAGTAAATATATACTTGTATATACAAACCCTGAGATGTAAAAAGTGTTAAATTCACTAAATAATAATCTAACAATAACTGAGGTGCTAAAGCTCAGTATTCTTCTACCATTACTCTTTATCCTGATTTAACTCATTCTACTGTTTTTAATGAAGTTAAAAAGCATAAAACAGGTATTACTGAATAAACTTCGGTCTAGTAAACAGTAGTACTGATATTAAAGGTCGGATCAGTGTGTAAATAAACTTTAACTTAATGTCGGAAAGTGGATTTTGCCTTCAGCTGTTTATTTACATAAAAAACAAAAACGCATAAAAAATAAAAAACAGCAAACAGCTTCACAACCACGTGATCTTGTTAACCAAACGTGACTTTTTCAGCGCTTCCCACCAGCGTCTCATTTCGCCCCGCCTCCTGTATTATGATTGGCTGCCCCGAGCGCGATGATCGGTTATCCAGTCATATCAACAGAGTTGTCCAATCGGCGAACGTCTTGTACACACCATTAGCCAATCCGAATACAGGAGGCGGAATCAGCTGGGGGGAAAATGACTGTCTACTCATGTTAGGCCAGTTTTGCAAACTAACAGGAAATATCCTACGACAATAAAAACCCTTTTCCGACATCAACACGACAACGTTTTATTCGATACAATGTTGCACTGTATATACAAATAAGCTAAACATATTAACGCTATACAAGACGAAGCCAAACGCCGCCATTACGCTAATCTGAATGCTAACAGCATGTCCGCCATTGCATGGAAGATTGCGCGAGTAAGCTTTGACTCATTTTTATTGTTATTTACCCATTTTTCAGGTCGACTTCCAGCAGTTTTCCATATCCACTGAAAAACCGCTGTATCTCCTTCTCGCGGACGTGATAACTCAAACGGCCGATATAAACGCGAGGCATGGCGGTCAGCGTTATTCCACACAGCCGCGCCGCTGGCCGAGACACACTGCGCATGCGCACATGTAGTGCCCAAAATGGCCAATGAGGAATCACGTGACATTCCTCCAGTCGACTAACATCCAGAAATCATAATTCATCCATTTCGGATTTATGAAATGGTTCCGCTTTATGTGTTGGGTTTTTTTTTAATTCCCAAAATGGAGACTTTTCAAAATATAAGTCTTGGAATTTAGGAGATGTGAGAGTTACAAAGACTGTGAGGACAACACTGTTCACTGAGCGGAAACAACAACAACAAGTTGTTCAGAATTGATGTTTCTGTTCTGAGGCCTTCATCAGTTTTTTTATTTTTGAGTTTTAAAACCTAAATAACCTATAAAGAAAACATACACGACACAGTAAAGCATGTCAACTAGCAAAGTGAACGAGTAAATGCTCACAGATATTAATATTTCTCTCGTCTAAATGAAAGCATTTCTCTTACATTTGTTTGATTTATTTATTTAAATCAGGGACTATACTGTATAACTAGACCTGAATGATGTTTAAAATACGACTTGAATGATATCTCGTGTAAATCTGAACATTTTTAGGCTAATCACACGTCTGTTTTTGTCTGTGAAATTTCCGAAATGCACTTTTATTAATTTCGTCAATTACTGATTCGTAGACTTCTTGTGCAAATACATCTTGTGTGAATATATTTTATGGAGAGTTGAGATCAACATTAATTTGCGACATGGGAATTTGCATCGTCGACCAAAAGCTCTCATTACGCAAAAGATCCTAAATGGAGAAGGTGCTCATTTTAGCTCTTTGCACACATGAGATTTTACACGAAACCTCCCAACTAAGCCTCAATTAAAGTGGTGATGATACTATAATCACTCAAAACTGTCTTTTATGCATAATTGTTGGGGACTAGTAATGATGAGTTGTCAGCAAGAGTCGACTCTTTGAACAGACTAATGTAGGTGAGAGCTGACTCGCATAAATTAGGCACCTTTTGCTTTTTTTTTTTTAGACTTAACTGTTATCTCAGGGCACCACACACACACACACACACACACACACACACTTAAACCTAGTCACAATAGTTACCAATCGACGTACTGTAACAACGGTTTTGAGGAGGTGGGAGGAAACCAGAGAACCCGGAGGAGACTCACGCAGACACAGCAAGAAAATAATCACCTGTAAGAAATAGTGAGAATTATACACTCAGCAGCACAACACATCTGAAACGGGGGAAAAACAACTTCCACACACAAGTGCACAGATTCTAATCCATTTAACTTTTATTAACTCTGCGTCTCTGAACGACAAAATGAAGACAGATGAAGGTTATAAAGGAGGCGTAGTCCATTTTAAATGAATAGATGCATGATTTTATAAACAATAAATATGACAATAGATTGTAAAAAGCAGTTTGGTTTGAGGAACATTAATAGTGCATGTGATGTAAAAAAAATCCTTATTTAATCCTTAATAAAATGATATTAAGGGAAATTCTCCTGAATTTGCAAAAGATGTCGTTATATATTCATTGCATAGCTAAAAAACTGAGTCTTTTTTTTTATCCCCTCACACATTCGTCAGCATGAGATTATGGAGATTGTGATTATGATAATGTGATGTGTTTAGAGAACTGACCTCGTGAAGAAATATTCAATTAAATGCAACAGAATTACGCATTCGAGTACAAGTATGCGATATGATTCATTTGAGTTGTTTTTTATACAGTTGATTCATTTGAGCTGTTGGAGGTTTTGCTGATCCTACTCTGAGGTCGCGATATAAAGACTGTAAATTAGTAGTGGCTAAAATTCTGCTCTAGTGACCAGAAGGTTGTGAGTTCAAATCCCCAAACTGGCAAAAGATCAGAACGGTGATGATTGGATTGCACTTGGCTTTGCTGGGGGTAAAGCGTCCACCAGGTGAATAAAAAGTAAATCGACAAGTATAGACGATTTTAATTTTTACACAACATACCACTGAGAGTGCATTTTAACATGCAGTGTGTGCAAATGTGCAACTTTTTTATTTCTCATCTCCAAAAACTAGTAACATTCATCACAACAAGCAACTTCAAGACTTGGTGTAATAATGAAAAAAACAAACAACTTTTCAATCTTTTAATCTAAAGTGCTTTTTCCCCCTTTTTGATCTCAATCATTATTCTCATTCTGGGCCTCTATGACTAATATAAATGTTCAAATAAAAAGTGCATAGACAAAGGAAAGGTAAGCTAGCATACACAGTAGCGGTTTGCCTGCCGTGTGAATTCATGATACAGACACCTACATAAGCAATGAAAATAAAAAATAAATGCAATATTCATATTAAAGCTTTCGTAACAGGTCAGAATACATGACACATCCGATATGCTGTGTACACTCAGCTGTTGTTTTGTTTTGACACGACACACTTTTCGGGCTAATCCGGATTGGAATAATCTGCATAAACATGCAGGTGTGAACACAATTCCCAGTTCGGAGACATCAAGCAAAACTTCCTCACAATACATTACATTATAACACACGTGAGCCGCACACGTCTTCAAAGAGTTTAAGGTGTTTTATGAGAACGTCATGCAATCATTTATTTGTTTATTTTTAAGAGTAGAAAACTAGCGATCGAGCGTAATTAACTCACTTGCATATGCGCACTTGATCAGACTTCAATCGGACCAATCAGAGACGGATTTGACTCTCAGTGTAAAGGCATGTTGTTAAAATCTGATCCAATCCCAATACAAGACACACGAAGCGAGTCGAGGGACATGAAGAGCCGCGTCACTGCCGGGTTCCGAGTTTCACCTCGTTTAAGATTAAACCCCGAGGCTAATGATCCAGGCCTCATGATGCAGTTAGTTTACTCACAATGTAAAGTAAAGAAAACAATCAATAAATATAAAGATGACTATGAAAATATGAATTCCCAGATGGAAAAACTGTCGGGTTCGACGTCTCCACAGCGAACAGCAAGCATCACTCACTTTCCTTCATTTTACTGACAAAAAAAAAAAAGCAAGCAACAATAATGTTGATTTTTCTTATTTTTAAAGTGTAACTTTTTTATTTTGGAGAAAAAATATAACTTAATTATAACTTTTTTTTTTACTTGTAATAATTTTTTTCATTTTGTTTTATAATTACAGCTTGTTAGGGGGAAATGCTCGTAACAATGATTTGGAATTTTTGCTACCAACCTTCTTGATACTTTTGAATTGTCTTTTTTTTTGGAAAACAAACCTCTAACAATATTTTTTTATTTTTATTTGAACCTTTTGGGGGAAAATCACAGTAACCCTGTTTCCAACTTCATTTTGGAATTTTGGAATGATGTAGTCGAATTTTTGTGGGCTTGTAACAATGTTTTTAGATATTTACAATTTTTAACATTTGGAATTTGAACTTTTGTTTTTTGGGGGTGGAAACTATTTTAAATGTTTTTAAACTTTTTTTGGCAAAAAAGGAGTCCAGTGCTGTTTTTGTATTGTATTTATTTTATTTTTTTTTTTTTAAGTAAAAGCTTGTAGCAATGTTTTTTACTTTGAATGATAACTTTTAGGAAATAAAAGCTTATTTCATAGCTTATTGTAAAATGTCTTGTTTGTGCGTAACACTGCAGGAAAGAAGTTGTTGCCTTCTCTAAATTCTAGAGAATTTAGAGAGATTATTTTTCAGCACGTGATGCTACGGTTGGAAAGAGAAGCTTGGATTAAATAAAATATTGCTTTTAATGATGTTTGATAAAGTCTACGATTTCCCAAATTTAGGAGACATGTTTTCCTCAGCAGAAGTGCTGAAACACGTTCCGAATCTGAAACACGTGACATTTGAGCATAACTGGGAGAGGTTTGTGCTAGAAAAGGAAAAAGGTTTCAGTGCTGCGGCCCTTCAGGATCTTCGGATGAATTTAAACGTAAACACCATGGCTGCTGAAGGAAAGCGAAGGTTATATTTGGGTGTAACAGTGCTATATAAGTAACGGATCAGGAGGCGAAACTTGGATAGGTTCGAATCGTATCCGTCCCATCGCTCAGTCCTTCAGCTTGCTCTCGATGAAATCCTGGATCTTGTTGATTTTCTCCTCCTGCTGATCCAGCAGGTCCAAGATCACACCCATGGGAGTCTTCTTCAGCCCCACACTTTCTACCTTATTCTCCAGCTTGTTCTTCATGCTGCGCAGACGGAACGAGGCGTGGATCAGGATCACTGTGGAGAGAAAGACAAAAAGTCAAGAAGATCAATCATCTAGGAAAGAAGTAAGACACAAACAACTGAGCATCGTTTCATAATATCAAATTAAAATATTATGTATTTTACGTTTAAATTTAGTTTAAGGAAAAATTGATGAGTTTAGGCAAAAGTCATGCCTCTGTATGATATCCACAATTTGAATAAAAAGGCGGAGCTTGTTCGGTTATAGAGCATTTGATTGGATGCAAAATGGAGGAGTATTTCCGTATAAATATCATCTACAAAGCTATTTTTAAAGTTTATTATTTTAGATATAACCTGCTTATTTGTGTCCACAGCGTCCAAAAAGAAACTCGTACAAAAAAGTCTAAAACTGAATCTGTTTTCATGCACACTATAGAAGAGTATTTAAGCCAAAAAAGTTCAAATTCGGCATAAATGATACCAACAAAACATTTCTGCATGTAAACTGTTTTATATCGATAACATTAGGAGACTATAATGTTAGTACACAAAGCTCTAAATCCAATTTGACTGTTTTCATGCACATTTTAAGCTTCTGGGGAGATGAAGAGCTTCGGTTTAAACCGAGCCAAAGATCTGTGCAGAGAGTTTAACCAGCGAGCGCTAAAAATGGATCTGGTGCGGGGAGGAAACTCGGGTTCGCAGCTTGGCAACAAGCAGAAAAACTAGGCAGAATCCGGCTGTTCTTCACACTGCAACCTGCAGAACATGTTCACTGAGAATACACTCAGGATTAAGGAACCGCGTTCTCCGAGTGACTCAGATTCACCAAACCGTCATTGTCAGAGTTAGAGTGTATACTGAAGACCACGCCTTCCATCTTCATAAAGCTCTACAGCAACAACAACAGAGATTAAAAGACATCAGACACAACTGTCACCTCTTGAGTACTTTGCTTTACAGCCTCACCTTCAGGTGTGACAGAACGGACTGTTAAAACACGGTTGTGGAATTTCAGACGGTTTGTGGCCGAGACACAAGAACACGAACATTATGTTCATCAACGCTAGAAGAGTCTAGACAAGTGCTTATATGCAGATTGTCAACCCGAACAAATTCATCCCGGTCGCAGATTACGAAAATAATTCACCTTAATACTAATCCAGTAATAATTCATCCTGATCGCAGAATGTTGGAGGCGCTGCTTCCAGGTTGTCAGTTAATACAGTAGAGTTCACAACACCTCTGCAACTGTCAATCATTCTAGATTCATGCGTTGATTGGCTCATCAGCCATTTTTGGGTAAAAACAAGAAAGAAGCCTGCTCTCACTCATACCAGCACACTCGGATGTTAAAATGTGATGCTCAGACGCAAAATAGTTAAAGTCGGCAGATCTTTATACGCATATATAATCACTATATATAAATAAATCTCTGTTATAGATTTCACACCTGAGTTTGAGTAAATTTATAAAAAGAATTTGGATGTTCTTCCCATTCCTACTGAACATGGAAGTTTAAAGGGATGTTAGTGAGACAACGCAATGAGTGTGATTGCTCTCCGGCTCCTCAGGCTGCATGTGAACAGATGATGGAGAACGTATTTCTACTCACAGAGGAGTGGGAAAGTGATGCCGAAGATGAACACCATCACTCCGCCACACAGAGACAGCAGGAAGTAACTGGCTCCCAGGACGGCGATAACAAACAGCGACGGATAGTTCTTCTTAAAGTTCTTGATTACCGCCTTGTTCTCTCCGGCCCACACCGACCCCATGAACACCAATGACACCACAACACTACCCAGGATCATGCCAAGAGGGTTCATAAACCTGCAGCGAACATCAATAAAAAGAAAAAAACAAACATAGTAGTCATAATTAACACAAACATTTGAAACACTGGGGGGTGTAAACTTTTACACAATCATCACTTTGATTGTCTGACTTCAACATTAACATCCACAACTTGACATTTTTTGTCATTTCAGTTAATCAAACATCCGTAAAACACAACATGCTTAAAAAAAAAAAAAAACTACATTTATAAACGACAAATCTCCTGCACTTTGTATTAAGGGTGCACAAACTTTTGCACCCAACATTGCCTATTGACAGCCGGCTCGCTTTGTGAGTTATATATAAATCCAGGCGTGACTCAGTGATTCCTGACAGCTGCGCTAATCACACACTCGGCTTTATAAACCTCACCCTGATGCTTCACACTCGCTTCACCGTGTGTGTGTGTGTGTGTCTCACATTCCTAACACACAAAGGTTTGGTGTTAGACAATTCAAGCTTGATTTTAGGAAGAAAAAATAATAATTCTACAAATAGGTTTATTTCTCATATTTATTGTACAACAGTTTAATAAAGAAAATGTTCATTTGAATTTACAGATTTTTATTTGCAAAGACTGAATTTTTTTGCAGTCTTGATGCACAACTCTGACACTTTAAGATCTGATTTGTTTTTGTCCATTATTCTGCCCTATAACCTCCTTTAATTCTGCACTGGAGACAAGACCGGCTGTATCCTCGCTCTCGGATAGAGCCCGGGTTCTCCACCTACTCCACAGTGTTCTTAATATTTTGACCGGTTGTTTCTTCTAGATGCCACTTCTTCTAGATCCACATGAGTATCTTTGGGACCCAAAAAAGTCTCCCGTAACCTGGACGATAACGTCATACGTGAGCGTGTAGATCCAACTGGAAGGACAAGATATCTCATATGATTCAGATGTAGAACCTCATTTGAACGTGGCTTGTCATTAGACGTGGAAAAAAAATCCAATCTGAGGTGTTTACACTCCAGCAACAATATCCAATCCGTATCAGAAATCAGCAAACAATCTGAATTAGATGGCAGTGTAAATGGACACAGCGAGTTCAGGAATAAATGACTCTTTGCACACACGTGTTGGTCGATCTGATCCGATCTGAGCTGATCAGACACTATTTCTCGAGGTCTTGCACATCGTACACACCACACTATTATTACACAACCCCAGATCAACAACTTTCTATTCCTGACCCATCAAAAATATAACCATCTCAGTGGGATTTTCAGAAATGAGCTCTGAAGACATTCTGAACTCTTAATAAATACTTTGCTCTCTCTCTCTCTCAATGAAATAAAGTATATTCCGTATTAATGAGGGCAATGCAGTGAACAAATCTGTCCTCAAGGCTACATTAAAGCATTCTTTTTCCTTCTGACATTACTGCAATTACAAATAAATAAAGCTCTTAATTCTCATCCACAGTAATGAAGTTTGTTATTATTATTATTAGTATTATTAGCCATCCATCCATCCATCTTCAACCGCTTATTATTATTATTATTATTATTAATACTACTACATTAAATGGGGCTGTTAACTGCATGGATGGGAATCAGAGAGATGGCACATTTATTTAGATTTATACAACACTGTTAATGAAAGAAAACACACAGAGTGAATGATCTACTCCTATACTAATACACGACAGAACCTGTATTAGCTTAGCTTAGCTTCATACGTACCCAACAAGGAGGAAAACCACAATGACCACGGCAAAATAATTGGTCTGGAAATAAAGAAGGTTGCTTATTACTTTGTTGTTCCATTTAGTTAAATCTTTAATGTCTGGTTTAGCAAATCTATCCACTCCGGGGAAAAACTCTCCCCACTGTCTGAACGGTGCGAGCTCCATTCCGGCTGCCATGTTTGTGTTGACGAGCTCGTCTGTGTGTAAACTGCATTCCACTTGAATCACGCCTCCTGAATGATGATTGGCTATCAGGTCGTACTCGCAAGGAACGTGCCATCTTGATTTGACAATTGATAAGTCAATCATGACACCGCAAGTATCGAAACATTCCGCCCCCTGCTTTATGATTGGTTTGTTTCACTAAGAAGCAGCACGATGATTGGGTTTAAAGTCTAAACGTCACAGCGGCGACAGAAAAAAAAACCCGGAAATAATAAGTCAAAAATATAAATATTTAATTTAGATTTTATTTTCTTTTTTTAACGCCACTGCGCATTCGTATTTTTGGGCAGATTGTAAATATTATGATTTAATGAAGGCACAATCCAGTCAGGACTTTATACACTTTATCTTTAATTCAATTCATTTCAATTTTATTTATATCGCGCTTTTTACAATATAAACACGATCTTTATTCGTAGTAAGTCAATTTACAGGACATTCATAAACAGAAGAAATAAAACTCAAATTTAAAAATCTAACCTTTTCAAGAAAATATATTATGTAATCAACTGACGAAAATCATACATAATGCAAGCAAGCATTATATTAAAGTCGTGATCTTTTAAAGACAGTAAATGTCCAAATAATTTGTCTTAATATTTCTGCTAATACTGTGTGTGTGTGTGTGTGTGTGTGTGTGTGTGTGTGTGTGCTATTGTTGATTATATAAATTCGGACACAGTGCTCTTATAAATGGAAACAGAACCGTGATTGTAGTGTCTAAGGGTAAGAAGTAAAGAGCCCAGAAGAACAAGAAATCCCAAAAAAACTGATGCAGAATGTTCCAGAAAAGCAGCCCGGTGAAACAGACCACTCCTATGATACACACATGGCGGAAGAACGTGTTCAGGATCGTTCTGTAATTCAGAGAGAGAGAGAGAGAGAGAGAGAGAGAGAGAGAGAGAGAGAGAGAGGAAAATATGAACTCATTGTATAAAAACTACATCCTCTACCTCACCACAGAGACATTTTAATGTATCTTGGTATTTTACAGATGTATACAGATGTTCCTTAATTGAAATAAGTAACAAAAATGATAAAGAAAACACTAAACACAACTGGAGAGTATAAACGTTCATTGCGAGCATTAGTGCAAAACTCAGACTTTTTTTCTCACCTGAGGTGAATGTGGCTTCGGAGACTCCACAGTATTTGACCATCTCGCAGGGTGAGTGTAAAACAGTGCCACATGATGATGCGTGATGTCCAGTAGTGAACGTCCTGCCAATCCCATACGAAGTCATAAATCAGCTGATAGGGCAGGAGGCAGAACTGCACCGTAAACCACAAACACTGTCTCCAATCAGGGCTGTCCTGAGGTGAGGAACGCAGAGAGAGAGAGAGAGAGAGAGAGAGAGCGCGAGAGAGAGAGAGGAGTAGAGAGATTAAAGAACAGCAAAGAAATACACACACACATACACACACACACACACACACAAGTACCAGGTTCCTAAAGGGCAGGTCGTCTCTTGAACTGTTCTTCTGCGCTGATGGACAGCTGACATGAATGAAAGGAAGGAACAAGTCGTAATAATCGAAGAAGTACATGTAGAGGATGGTGAGACGAGGAGAGTCCATCATGGAGTAAAGGAGAAATAAAGACTTCCCTCCATTTACTGCCTTTAGAGAGGACAGAGACACAAGAGTTATTAAGTAATAAATAAACACTGTGTGTGTGTTTGTTTGTGTGTGTGTTTGTTTGTGTGCGTGTTTGCGTGTGTGTTTGTTTGTGTGTGTTTGTTTGTATGTGTGTTTGTGTGTTTGTTTGTGTGTTTGTTTGTGTGTTTGTGTGTGTGTTTGTGTGTGTGTTTGTTTCTTTGTGTGCATGTTTGTTTGTGTGTTTGTTTGTGTGTGTGTGTTTGTTTGGGTGTGTGTGTGTGTGTGTGTTTGTTTGTGTGCGTGTTTGTTTGTATGTATGTTTGTGTGTTTGTTTGTTTGTGTGTGTGTTTGTTTGTGTGTGTGTATGTTTGTGTGTCTGTTTGTTTGTGTGTGTGTTTGTGTGTTTGTTTGTGTGTGTGTGTTTGTTTTGGTGTGTGTGTTTGTTTGTGTTTGCTTGTGTGCGTGTTTGTGTGTTTGTTTCTTTGTGTGCATGTTTGTTTGTGTGTTTGTGTGCGTGTTTGTTTGTGTGTGTGTGTGTGTGTTTGTTTGTGTACGTGTTTGTTTGTGTGTTTGTGTGTGTGTTTGTTTGTGTGTGTGTATTTGTTTGTGTGCGCGTTTGTGTGCGTGTTTGTTTGTGTGTTTGTGTGTGTGTGTGTTTGTGTGTTTGTTTGTTTGTTTGTTTGCTTGTTTATGTGTGTGTTTGTTTGTGTGTGTGTTTGTGTGTTTGTTTGTGTGTGTGTGTTTGTTTGGGTGTGTGTGTGTTTGTTTGTGTGTGTGTGTTTGTGTGCGTGTTTGTTTGTGTGTTTGTGTGCGTGTTTGTGTGTGTGTGTGTGTGTTTGTTTGTGTGCGTGTTTGTTTGTATGTATGTTTGTGTGTTTGTTTGTTTGTGTGTGTGTTTGTTTGTGTGTGTGTATGTTTGTGTGTCTGTTTGTGTGTTTGTGTGTGTGTGTTTGTTTGTTTGTTTGCTTGTTTATGTGTGTGTTTGTTTGTGTGTGTGTTTGTGTGTTTGTTTGTGTGTGTGTGTTTGTTTGGGTGTGTGTGTTTGTTTGTGTTTGCTTGTGTGCGTGTTTGTTTGTGTGTTTGTTTCTTTGTGTGCATGTTTGTTTGTGTGTTTGTGTGTTTGTTTGTGTGTGTGTTTGTTTGGGTGTGTGTGTGTGTGTGTTTGTGTGTGTGTGTTTGTGTGTGTTTCTTTGCGTGTGTGTGTGTGTGTGTGTTTGTTTGTGTG
>JAFFST010053180.1:8459-18512 GCA_022414735.1 Noturus placidus
ATTTATTTATATATTTTAAATAGACATGTATCTGAGTTGTCTAGCCCTAGTAATACTATCCTGGCAGACAGCAGATTTAGATCTAAAGGCATAGGATATCACGATGGAGTACATTAGTAAAGAATAAAATACTTTTAGATGTCCTATAAATGGTAAATGGCGAACTTATATAGCGCTTTTATCCAAAGTGTTTCATTCACCCATTCACACACGCACACACACACACACACACACACACACACACACACACACACACACACACACACACACACATCACACACACACACACACACACACACCAATGGTAGCAGAGCTTCCATGCAAGGCGCTAAATTTGCCATCGGGGGCAACTTAGGGTTCAGTGTCTTGCCCAAGGACACTTCGGCATGTGGAGTCACATGGGCCGGGAATCGAACCGCCAACCCTACATTTTTTCAATTATTTTTCAATTACAGCATGTCCTAAAGGGTTTTATTTCAGTTATACCACGGCAGTTTTCCAGCGCCAACAATTTGTAATTTATTAATAAGCAACGTCAACCCTTTAGAGTTAGTTCCTGTTATCGCCTACATCTTCCTGTTATTCGCTTGACTTTTTTTCCTCTGTCTTGAAGTTAATAATACAAAAAATTATCTGGTCATGCGAGACTAGAAAGCACAATATTATCTGTCCTGAACAGTTACAAAGCGCTTATACCCAAGACTCCCATCCTTACAGAAGATTATAGATACACTTGAATATTCAAATGAGCACATTACTATAGAGCTACAACTAATCAACATCTTCTGACCAATCAGATTTGAGAACAGCGCCGTGGTATTTTGCTAAAGCGTGCAGCCTTCATAGTTTTTCAGAGTCACCCAGACGTTCTTCTTTATATTCAAAGGTGACTTCAACCAAAACAACGAAAGAAGCAACGGCTAGTCCGGATGTCTCAAAACAACAGGTAAATAGCTCGAGCTACCTCAACTGCACCATTCAAAAGAGGCTCCAGATCATTTCCAATAGCACTTTGGCTGATTATAATGCAAAGCTTAATACAATTCTTTTCAGATCGTAATTGTGAAAGCTTCTCTGTTTGTGTATTTGATTCTCATTTGCTCATTGTTGCACTCTGTGTGTGTGTGTGTGTGTGTGTGTGTGTGTGTGTGTGTGATGAGGATTCACTGATTTTTTTTTCCTTCACTGCCAAAGTTATTGGCACTATTCATTTTCTTCAGTTGCTTAGTCAGATCTCTATTTCCTGCTGTTCAGTTTGTGGAAGTTAGTGCATCGTGATAGACTGCGACCTGAAGAAAATCATTTTGGTTCTTGATAGTCATTTATAGTAATCCCCAGCTGACTGGTTAATCCCTTATTGGGTGGAAAAGAAATGTGAAGTTTTATGACTTGTCTGGAACTAGGCTGGAACTACTGTATGTGTTTTTATCAACGGCGCCTGCTATGTCAGGGCCTTCTACACTAGCAGCTGAATCAAAAGAAGAGCCTTCTACAAACAATGCCTCACAGCTTGACATCTAACCAAAGCCCTGGGACATAAAGACTAACAGAAATATTGTTTCAGTCTATGTACATTTGCAAACAAATAATCTTAAATAACAAAAAAAATATATATATACTCTCTCGTGTATGTTTATGTGTATGTGCAGTCACAGAAAGAAACTCCACCAGCTCCAGCTGCAAATGTAAGAAGCTCCTTCCATAATACAATGTTAGACCTGGCAGCGAGTTGAAAATTGTGCTCCAATTCTCCGATTGTCTGTCTCATAAGGTACAGGAAGCATCAAAGATCCCCCCTCCACCACCAGCACCACCCAAGATGGAGAATAAAGTAGAGCCAGCTGTAAAGAAAGAGGAGGCCCCACCAATAGAAGTAGCAGCCGCCGCAGCCAAAGAACCAGCAACCCCCAGCAAGGCCAAAACTAAAGACAGCCCATTCAGCAAGCTCTTCCGTACAAAGGTAGGCACCTACAGTATCTGCTTCTTCCATATACAAAATATAAGAACAATCTCAACATTTTATCTGTCACAAAAACACACACAACCATACACAGTACGACGTGTACTGAAATACTTTTTACGACTGTCTGTGATATAAAATAGAATGTACTTAGACCAGAATTAGCGTTAGAAAAAGGAAAACATATATTAACGTATACATCTATGACATTTTCTGCTACATTTCTGTATTGCAATATTTCATTTTTATACAGAACATCTAGTGGAAGGTTATTAGATGATTTGATTTTTTTTTGGACTACAGTGTGGCACATTATAACAGAATGATGTGAATTTGAGGCATTGCTAGGCAAGAAGGTATCAAAAGTTCAGGTCTCAACAGCTGGTGGAGCCAGTGTGCCTGCCAAGACATCATCAGTGGTAAAGAGCAACACACTTAACAGGACTTATACCCATAATGCAAACAAATGACATCTTAGCAAGTGGAAATACTGTGAATGTAGTCATATTTATCTAGTATTTCTAAGATAGCAATAAACTACATACAAAACTATTAAAACCAATTTCAAGCCATTTTATCTCATTTCAAGCTTCTATTGGCAGATAATTTTGCTCATTTTAAGCCAACAGAACAAGAAAATTACAAGCTTGAAATGAATAATGAGGTCTAGAAAAAGGTTTATTGATTGTATATTTGATTTATTGTTGGCACAGGTTTTACACCAGATGCCCTTCCTGTCGCAACACATTTTATCCCATTTATTTTATCTGGGCTTGGGACTGGCACTGAGTGCAACCCAACAGCCGGGTTGGTTCCCTGCCCGGGAATTGAACCCAGGCCGTGGTGGTGAAAACACAAGATCCTTAGCTGCTGGACCACCAGCGGCCTTATGTTTGACTTACTGTAATCTTATAATAGGAAATACGAGATAAATCTTACTGTATTCAAGGTATTTCCACTTGCTACACTCTTTAGAATAAAGATTCCAATTAGAACCAAAAATGTTTCAACCCGATGCCATTGGTGAACCCTGTTGCACAAAGAACCTTTTACTCTCAAGTTATTTAGAGAACCATCTATTTACTGGTGCTTTAAAGAACTAGAAATGGTTCTTTGCAGCAGTGCCACAAGGAACCATGTTATCATGCCTTCTCTCTAAAAAAAAAAAAAACTTTAGTTAGTGCTGTAAAGAACCAAAGTAAGGTTATTAAGAGTGATGCCAGGAACCTTTTCTAGTCCCACAAAGAAGCTCATAGGATTCAACCGGTTAAGGGATGATACCTTGAAGAACCAATACACTGCTCTGAAGAACCTAAAGTATAATAAACCATAAAGAACTTCTTTAATCTCCAAAGAACCATTTAGCTCAACTCAAGAACCCTATACAATGAAAAATGGTTCTTGACAAGAAGAAGGTTCTTTGCAGTATCTACGATGCTGTAAAGAACCATTAAAGAACCTATATTTTTTGAGAGTGTAAAAGGCCTTTTTTGTCTTTTGTTTTTTCCATCAAATATCCCATTGGGTTAATGAATCTCATCCTTTCACCCACACGTGTTTAGCAGCTGGTCCTGAGAATAAGAACTTACTCTGTGTCTTATTATTATGATTATTTGAAGCTTGTTGGTGTTATACCTATAATCGAATTGGAGACATTTGTTATTGCAATCTCATTCCTATAGGCCTTAGTGATAGTCGATGAACAGAGTCTATACTGTGCCATAACAACGAGACGTAAAAAAACACACCCATGTTAACAGCTGAGTCTTCGTTGCAGTGACATCATTCTGACAGCAGCCATTACCTCATATATTCACTGTCAGCCAACTAAACTATGAGCCTTGGGTTTTATTGAATCCATCTCATCTCACTTAATAATGACATCACATTTATTGATACAGAGGCATTGTATTCCAAACAGCATTCTTGTGAGATTGAAGAAAAGGCTCTTGGGTATTGTAGTTTCATGCCTAGTTAATCCAAATATCTGCTTGCCTACAGTCTGTGGTGAAAGAGGAAGCAAAGCCAGTTGAGATACAGGTAAATAAGTTCAGCACTGTTTCAATATGATCAGCTGATTATATTGACAACTTCTTGAACGCTTCTTTGTCTCCTTTTTGGGCTATGTTCTGAGTATGGGTCTTTGTTTTACAGGAAATTCAGATGGTGTCTTTTATTCCACTTACGTTCCTTTTTGTTCCGATTTCATTGCTTCGGGGGTTCCTCTTGCAATACTGCTGTTAACCTTCCCCCATTGTTCCTCTATTCTATCTCCTCTTATTTAATTCCTTCTTCATGAGTCGTGTTTCTTATCATATTCAAGCTTTCTTCTGCACCCTCTTTAAGGTAGATGCGTCCAAGACCAGCACCCTTGAGGCCGGCGCCAAACCAGAACCCCCTCCAGCACCCAAACCAGAAGAAAAGAAAGCAGAGAAGAAGCCCTCACCTTTCGCCAACTTGCTCAAACCAAAGGTAAATACACTTGGAGTTAGATGCAAAATTCTAGAGCTTATCAAACATGTGGTACGAGTGATTGCATGAAGTAAAAATGACTTGTGTGAATTTGAGGTACTACTAGGCCAAGTGAGCTCTAAGATCCATTCAGCTGCTTCAAGTGCCGCAGCCAGCATCTCCCTTGGTGCTGGAGGAGTGGTAAATTCCCAGTATCTTGTGGCAATTTTTGTTTGTTAACACTGACTGAACTAAAAAAATATAAAAGTTGCTGTGGTCAGATTAACTCTTGATTTGATTTTGTGGCTCGTTATTATTGTCAATTGCTTGATTTTTGACTCCAACGTTAGCATAATTATGTTGTATGTGGATTCCTGTATTATAACACAAACCAGGACTTCTTGTCATGTTTTAGACTTTTGTAAGCCTTACCAATAACCCTGTTTCTGATGCAAAGCTATCTTGTCATAGCAATGGCTTTTTCCTTGGGTGCATCTCAATCAGCTCCCTAGTTCAGTAGTCCAGACACTGATCAGGGAGTCGGCTATTTTAATGGCTGTCCACTAGCTGGGCTACGATCCTGCTTGAAGCACCATGACAGAAATGCGTAGGATTAAGCTAACAAATTTATGCCATATAATGTCAGAATGATGGCCAATGGTGACGTTTTACAACTTAGTCATGTCGCCTGAAATTAAGTCATCAGTGTCCCAATGTGTAATGAGCCAGGGTCCTTACCAGTGTCTGAACTCATGTACACAATATACTGATTCATGACCTAGGGAGCTAGGAAGCTGATTGAGATGCACCTCTTTGACTTTTTTTTTTTTTTAAATCACATTAAATCCTTTTTGCTCTGTGCTCTTGTTCTCTCATCTTCTAAAAGCCTTTGCATTGTAGATAACATAAGCCATTGAGTTTTGTGAAATAAAGTAATATGCCATTTAAAAGTTTTAGTTTAGTTATTTAGTTTATTTATTTTCCACAAGGCTGCAGAGTCAAAGAAGGAAGCCCCTGCAGCCCCCACTGCACCTGCAGAGGCTACCGCAAGCACCAAGGCCAAAGAAGAGCCCAAACCAGCAGCTGTTGCTGCTGCTCCTGCTGTGGCCTCTCCAGACAACAAGTCGGTGGGGAGTACAGATAATTCTTCACCCAGCACCTCCCGCAAACTAGAGAAGAGGAACTCCATCCATCTGTTCTTTAAAAACTTGGTAAAGTGAAAATAACAGTGGAAGTCAGGCATTGCGCAACCATTTCATTCTGTTGTCCAAATGACAGATCAATTACAGCGACATGGACATAGAAATGATACCACACTATATTAATCACAGTATAAGAGTCAAAATTATTTTTAAAAAGTGAATGAATTGTGTACATATCAAGAATTATAAGATGCTTTAGATAGATAAAGGTTTCTCCAGCATTCTTAAGAGCTTTTCAGCTTTACTTAGAACTTTATCTGATAGGAAAGACTCTATTGAAGGGTTTTATGTCGAACCTTTAAGACTTACTCCAGAATGGACGGACTAGTCTTTCAAATTGCAATATTTTATATTTATATCACAGTATTGTACTTTCCTTTAAATGAATTTCATAAGGTATTGCAATAACAGTATAGTCTTTACTGACTTTTGTATTGTTTAACTGCCTTATAATAACATTGCCTTATTTAAGCAAGGAATAAAATCTAACAGGGTTTGTTATTAGAGGAAAATAATCAATGACAGAGTGATGTGACATGCCAAAGTTGATTTGGCAAAGTTGTTAAAAAAAAGTGATATACCACAGCAATTTGCAGACAATTACAACATTTATTAATAAAAGAATTATATTTTTATTTAATTTCTAGTTTGTTCCTTGTTCCTGTCATTAACAGTTTCTCTTTTATTGACGTTAATGTCAAGTAAGATATACAGTTACTGTAGAAACAATAACATCAGAATGAGAGCATTATATTTTGACCAATCAGAATTGAGCATTCAACAGTGCTGAGGTATAATTTAATATTACATACTCTATGTTGAGCATTATTGACTGGGTATATATCTGGTTAAGATGAAAAAAAAAACCTTTACCCAGCAATCGGAAATGTTCTAAAAAATGAGTCACTTCTTTTAGTCCTGTTTCATGTTATGTCTGACCACCAGTGGCAAGCTCTAACCACTAGGGGAGCTCAGATGGCAAAAATAGACTTGTAAGCTCATACATTATTGTTAGTGCTCTTCCAAAAAGGTCTTAATAATACCTGGATTCCTCTACACAGTGTTCCAAGTTGTTTAGGGGATATATATATATATATATATATATATATATATATATATATATGGTAGTGGTATCTCAATAGAGCAGCAGAACAGCAGTCATATTTTAGTACATTGCTAAAAAGCCTTTATACTGAGTCTATTTTTTCCCCTCATCTTTATATTAAGTCAATTGAGAAGTACACCGTAACCAAGATAGTACACTACAGGAACTAAACATGTTAGTCATAGTGCTAGCAGTGAGCTTTGGTGAGGACATGTTTGAGCTCGATGCATAAAGGAAGCTTATTTAAATAAGAATCCAGTTGTCAGACAGGTTGTGATCAGTTGTGCTCAAGGCTGTGAAACTTTCCAAAAGCAAATAATAAAACTAAGTCTCCATGTGTTTGTGCCTTTTGGTTGTTTCTCAGGGTCAAAAACGCCACTCTGATGCCGGAGTGCAAACGGAGCCAGTGGCACAGGAGAAGGCCAAATAAAAACCTTGCTTTGGTTTCATCGTCTGCACAGAAAACTCGCATCGCTTGTACATATGTATCCTTATCTGAATGTCCTGACCAGAGACCAGGGATTCATTCCTATTTAATCTCCACTACTTGAGGTGAACTGAGAACTAAAGTATCTTAAAACTGGCCATTCCAATTATTCATTCCCAACACTTCTTGGGTTGACCTTTAATACTGTCAAAGTCACATAGCCATTTGGTTGGCTCTTTAAAGGTTTCCAAGAGGTATGTTGAAACGCAGTAGAACAGCTTAAAGCTTTGCATGTTTTGCAAGATATTTTTAAAGAACGTGTGATGGAAGAGAGTTGAAAGGGGGGATTATGCAACATTACAATGGCATGCTGTTCCTCTTAAACAGGAACATTAATGTAAACGTCAAGCCTGTCTATACTGTCACACTGTAACTCCTCAATATGGTCTTGATCTCAATATGGTCTTGATATCATGTAGGATGTATTACAGCCACTGTCTTGTTTCCAGCTTCTGCATTATTTTTTTAAATGGAACATCTGAATTTTTTTTTTTGCACATTTGTGCACAATGATCATTCATATGGCTGTAAAACCAATCTGCAAAGACTTACTCTTTCCATTACAGCGCTTCATCAAAACCTCGAACATCACTCATTTGTTGTTAAGGCAGACTTAAATACTATTTTAAGACTTAAATAATTAAAAATGATCTCTTAAGTCATTCAGACCCATTGGCCATTGCTAGTTTTTCATGCTAACGCGTATTTTTAACATATTGTCTTGTCAAACTATTGCATACAACCTTCATTATTGAATAGGTTAGTTATTAGCTTTTCAAAATGGGCACTCCTTTTATTTTGGTACTACTGAAAACATATGCTATACATAGGCTGTAACCAAGCCTTTACTAACTTTATGGAATATATTGAAGTTAGCACATTGTTCATATGGGGTGGAATCCATGTGGTTTCTCTTACTCGCTTACTGAATTCTCACTAGCTTTTGGTGGATCCAGTTTAATTGCTTTCTGTGAAATGGTATTGAGTATGAGAATTTCCTTCTGCTCTTACTGCACATGTCCCAATTTCGCATGTTCTGAATTTTATTTCTGAATTTGAGAGACACAGGCTTGCATTACAATTTTTATTTTATTTTTATTTTTCCTTGTAATCAACTAATGTTAAAAATGAAATCTGTCTCTGTAATTGTAATTATGCAGTCTTTGTTAATAAAATGTAAGGGTACAACACAACATGGCAAAAAGTTTTCTTTTATTCAGGCCTGGATTTTATTCCGATCCATACAGACAAATATGTCAAATAAATACATTTCTTCCAGGCATTCTGATCCCATGGAAAAAAAACAGGTACTTTGATTAGGGCTAAAGAGCTATATTGTCAGTGTTATCAGCTGCAGTGTAATAAAGGAAGGGAGGCCATTGCAGGGGGTGGCAGTAGGCCTAGAGGCCCCTATGTCAGTGTTAATGTGTGTCACAGGCAGAACTGCCTCAAAGCCTTCTGTTTGATAGAGAGAGAAGGAGGGAGAGAGGAAGGGAGAGGCTGCAGGCATCAGATTTCAAGACCCTAGGGGTCCCAAGCCACTTTATGAATAATGGAACCTGTTATATTACCAAATTAGTAGGAATTCCAACAAGAGTGGATGACTGGAGCACAATCTTATGAAATTGTACAGACTCAATAATGAATGAAGGTCTGGTATGAATCACATGAATTGCTGGATAATACGAACTATAGGAATTTTCCTGGCAAGAATGTAACAACCGATTATTTGTGAATACATATATGTATATAGTATGTCAGGTTACAGCAAATATGTGAGAACAAAAGATGTCTGTTTGCAATCCGCTGTTTGTCTTAGTTAGCTCAAATTTAGGCAAAATGTTGAAAAGTGATAATATGAAATCTACTGCAAATACTTATTCTTCATACACTTCGTTCTGCATCATGGTGTCTGAAAGCCTACGACTCTCAAACCACATCCTGTTGAGTTGACTTCATTCAACCACAGTTATTCACATAGATATTTATTTTCTGTGTATATTTTATGTAAGCAGTTTAGTATGGGTTGTCAATGAGAATTTCTTTTTCCCTTTTTTCGGAACCAGTGAGATTTTCCAAAACACAAAACGACACCTCTATCAAGAAATCAGCATATGTTGCTAAGTCAAGTGCTCATCCTAAACGGGTATACACAATGGCTGGGATAGTGAGATGACCTGGCTTTTTAGCTCAACGACATTTACTCCCACTTGTCATGTCACAGTGCATCCAGCAGCAACGTTTCCATTTCAAAAGCCGCCTGTTTTGGCTTGAGCTGCAACGTCAGTGATAGATTTGCAGAACAAAGGACCTGCTTGGCCCCTAACCTTTTCATTCTTCCTATGCTTATTACTAATTTCTCTGACCTTTTTTAAAATAAATAAATACATTATATATATATATATATATATATATATATATATATATATATATATATATATACAGAGGTGTGAAAAAGTGTTTGCCCCCTTCCTCATTTCCTGTTCCTTTGCATGTTTGTCACACTTAAGTGTTTCGGAACATCAAACCAATTTAAACAATAGTCAAGGACAACACAAGTAAACACAAAATGCAATTTGTAAATGAAGGTGTTTATTATTAAAGGTGAAAAAAAATCCAAACCATCATGGCCCTGTGTGAAAAAGTGATTGCCCCCCTTACTATAACTATGGTTGTCCACACCTGAGTTCAATTTCTCTAGCCACACCCAGGCCTGATTATTGCCACACCTGTTCACAATCAAGGCATCACTTAAATAGGAGCTGCTTGACACAGTAAGGTCCAACAAAAGATCCTTAAAAGCTACACATCATGCCGAGACCCAAAGAAATTCAGGAACAATTGAGAA